>CAACVS010000302.1:85086-135089 GCA_900660405.1 Pseudo-nitzschia multistriata | reverse complement strand
CCCAGCAAGAAGTTAATGATCTAATTGTGGTTGTTATCAAAAAGGAAACTAGAGGACTTGGGCAGGCATGCAGCATGGATAGGCCTCTTACCAAGGATGAGCTCTTGCAAATGTTTGAACTCATGGGAAATCACATGCCTCAGGTACCTTGCAATGCTTAAGTTCCAGGTCCACTTGATTGGCCGAAATGATGATGATATGGTTCATGTGGGAAAAAATAGCTTGGAGAAATCAGCTGAATTTCCACAGTTCCTTACAGCAAAGTTAATGTGGTCTAAGAATGTGAGGGAAGAAAGGGACTGTTCAGGACAGATACTGCTTGGTTCTATAGACCATCAATCTTGTGTGGTACTTGTTGCTGTTGCGCTTGCTCTATTCCTTGAAAAGAGGTGCAAAGATGGTGATGGAGCAGCAAGTTAATGGCTATTCATTGAAGGAATTACAGATAGGAGGTCTCAAGCAAGGGATATTGAGAAACAGGTTAATAAAGGAAAGAATGCTTACTYTAGATATATTAAGTGCTATGCCTTTGGTAACAATGAAGTCTTTATCCTAGTAGTAGTAGTAGAAGAAAGACCAGCACCTTCCAAAGGCAAGCTGGGCACTCATTCCTTCTAAAAGTTTGCCACAACTTGTGGCAGGCTGAAGTTCTGGAACTGCATGAAGAGACTTATCAGTGCTGGTTGTAMTTCTGAAGTTGCTGTTAAAAGAATCTTTGCAGTGTATGGTGGTCCAACCAAGAAAGTCTGCTATCCTTGAAGCTATGGGTCCTCATGAGGCCCATGGAGGCCACAAGTTGCTTTGTGGTCCTGCTGTCATGGCTGATTGATGGTCGTTGAACCTATTTGTTCTTTGTTGCATCTTTTTCTTACTACTTGCCCCCATAGGACTGTATATATTATAAGTGTTTTTGTAGCTGATAGCTATCTTCAACAACAGGAGCAAGATTAATAGCTGATAAGAAAGAGGAGTGTCAGTGATTCGAGGTGTTTGTTGAGAATTACCTTCATGACTTGTGTTTTTTTTTCATATGCCTTGTGTGCAATTGTGTGAGTACTTCTCAACAATCACCCCCAATACTCTTGCACTCCAGTCTTGTCACACACTGGCTTGTTGCACCTACGTAAATTATGTGCTGTGTTCTGCATGGTTGCATTATTACTAGTTGATATTTCTCTGTGTACTTGTCTGCTACTAGTATGCACAAATATACTACATACTCCTGTACATGGTGTTTAGTGCCTGGTGAATTAGAGTGCCTTCCTCCTCCCTGATCTAGTATTGCCTAGTACAGGAAAGCTGCTTAAAAATTATTTAAAAGTTACTTTAGTATAAGCTACTTAAAAGCTGCTTTTGAGCTAGTTTAGAGTAGCTTTTAAGTTGATTTCCAATAAACATGGTGCTAGCATGTAGAATCTATGCTATACCCACCAATTTCTAGTACATAATTAATGACCAGTTTTAAGTAGCTTAAAAGTAGCTTTAAAGCTACCTGCTACTAGTGAAAGGTGCTTAATATATTTCTACTTTAAAGCTACTTTATTCCTACCTTGGAGGCTATGGTGTGCTGTGTTCCTCTGTGCATGTATCAGTATGTACCATGGGGAATGTTTTCTTGATGTAGTCATAGTAGTTGTGACGTGGGTCCAGTAGCTTACAGTATCTGGTAATGCRTTGTTTTGTATCATACTACTAGACTACTATCACTGCTCAAAGGACCTTATGGACAAGTATACTTCAAATCACTCTCCAAATTTGAAGCCTAATCTACACATTTATCATAGTTAGGATGAAATCATCGAATCTTCCTTATACTAGGAGTGTTGAAATAGTATTGGAATTTTGCAGAAGGATATGTCTCTGCTGATGTTCTCTTGATAGTAGCTTCCTCTCCTCTAAACAAGTCATGTACGATGGTAGTAGTAGTAATATTTACTGCCACTGTTGTTTGTAGCTTTCCATCAGCACCAAGAAGTAGGGTTAGAAAGAAATACTAGTACTCATAGTATTATGAAGACTATGGGGGCGCATGGTGGGCAGGACTAACCTAGAAGTGTACAGGTACAACAAGAGTGTGTTTCAACTCCATCATACTTCACATGTTGAAAAAAGATCTACAAATATCATATTATACATAGTGCTGCTGGTACTAAATGCCTGAGCAATACTATACAACCACCACTTTTTAATATCCGCCCATCTGCATTCCTTGTCATAACAATGAATCTACAATAAAAATCTATTGCAATTCCTATCATGATTGTATGATTTCATTAGTAGTATTGGTGTTGTTGCAGATTCACCATCAACAGTAGCCGTAGGAGGAGGAGGAACAAGCTGCTGATAGTATTACAAGTGAGCTGATGATAGAATTGCTAACAATATGATCATTGCAATGGTCAGAAATAGTAATGACAGTAGTAGTTGTTAGAAACACGTTTTGGATTGCTCTGGATTTTATTGATTAAGTAGATCAGCATATACAGTTGTGTGTCTTGGAACCATGTGTTGAATTTTAAAAGTTGAATACTTTCAGAAAGATTCACACACTATCACTAGTAGTAGTATTAGTACAGCTGCTGCTGCTGCTAGTAGTACTAGTACTAGTACTGGTAGTAACAGAAGAGAAGAAGATAGTTTTTGGTGATAACAAGTTCCTCACCATGATGGTGCCCCCAGTGGATTATAGTGACTTCATTTAGTGGTGGAAGCTCCAAGTGAAGAAGAATGCTATCCAGCTGTTCTCCTTCTAGTACCACCCAAGGACTCCTCAAAGGTCATTGACCCACATAAGGGATCTCACTGAGATCTTCTTAGGTCAATGGAGAAATTTCTGTTTTATGTTGACTGGTAGGAACTTTTATCATACTGCTACTATGCTGCTGTCTCTGGGAAATCTACTACTGTCACCCAACTTGGCACAGACAAGCCTTTTAGTACTAGTGGTGGACCACCAGTGCATGATAATTTCTTTAATTTTCATATGTTAGTTTGATCCATTAGTCATCAAGAAAAATACTGCAAAGATGACAATCAAAGAGGGCATGGTTCTGTAAAGGCTTCCTTTGAAGTTGGTGTCCAGAATAGCAACAAATACAAAGATAAACCATTCACTGGCAGCAGCAAGATTGAGAGTAAGAGAAGATTCTGCTGGAAGGACGAGATCTACAGCACATTCACTTTCAATGACTGTTTTCTAATGAAAATTAAGTGATCAAGTCAAGCTTTTGAACACAAACTTCCTCAAGTTTGCAAAGGAAAGCTGAAGTTCATTATTTTCTTGCATTGTTGCCAGAAACCTTGCCGCAAAATGAAAGTATGTATCTTAGCATTCTTCCATCGTGAAGTGCTTTTGAAATTATATGGTCGCTGGTCGCTATTTACAATTACTCATGCACACCTCCCGGTCGGAATAATTAATACAGAAATCGAACTGTAGGCATTCAATAACAAAATCGTATTGGTACTATGAAGAGCGAAGTGCTGATCACACTTTCTATCTTTGTTTAAATTTAGTAATACATAAACAGTACTTCCAACGATAACAGACGTCAATTACTCATGTTGTGTACCTTTAGCTCGAAAGCATACAACAGGACACCATTTCTCTTCATCTTTTACTTGAGACATTCCATCCCTTCCACAAATGAAAAAATGCAGGGTTGAACACTTCAATCTTTCGAAGACTTTCCACACGATTATTCCTCTGTCAGAGGGAATCCGAAATCATGAACACGAGTCCACTTGTCGTTCCTTTGATACAGTCTAATCGCCGATCAATGACAAGGATAGATTTATCGCTCTGTTCCTTCTGTGTCATAGGTTCCTTCCAAAGTGTAAGAGTCTGCCATGGACTGGGACTCAACATCAGACTGTCGGAAAATCTCATTGAAAGCATCTGGCTGCTTCACGCCAAGGAATCGGATTCCAAAAATCAAAAATAGGGTCAAGAGACCCATTACGATTCCCCACACACCCATGGCGAACAAAAAGAGTGAAATCAGAAGATCCACAATGTAGCGTCCTCGAAATGTAAATAGAATATCACCCATTTTTGAATTTTCGAGTCTTGTGGTCAGCGCAGACGGCGCTTCGATTGCTACGCAGAGCATCAATACGCACAATATGACCATCAGGGCTCCGACAAGGATATCGAGATAAACCCCTCTCATGAGAAAATTAAAGGACACGGAAATGTTCAGCTACAACGTTGGCCATGAAGCAAAATCAATTTTTGATATTGAAACACGAGAGAAAAAAAAACGACACACATTGTAAGTTGAAGAAAAAAGCTTCACTGTTAGACCGCTTCCAGTCAACTTTTTGGGTTATTGGTTCTTGATGGATGTTGGAGGAGTGATSATTCGTTGGCACCATCTTTTGTTCGACACAAACTATCAAAACGCGTAGTGTCGACGACCATTCGACATTGTTTGCAGATTTTCTCGTCCAGCACAGTAGATTTAGAAGATTTGTGTTGCGCGACTGGCTTCTCATGAATATTATATCATTATACGAGTATGAAGAAATAATATTCTCGCATGACATATGCCCATTTTGGATTACTTAAGAAGCAAAGCCACCACTTCCACGAATAAATCGAAAAGAGGATGAAAATAAATGCCGCATCAAATGCTGAACCTATCGATGCAGCGAGGTACCGAACCCTGCCAGGCGGTCTTCGTGAAGAACTTACAACATAGAGCAGGGCCGAAAGGGTCCGGAACGACCGGGTCAATCGATGTTTGGATGACATGACGATAAAGTTTCGATTAGTTTTGTTCTCTTGTTGACAATGTAGACGGAGTCCTTCGCATTGCGAAAACAACTTCCACACGAGAATTTTGACTTGAGGTGTGCGATTGTGGTCCGAGAATGAAGACTATTGACGAACGAGGTTAGCTCTGATGTCCGCGAGGATTTCGGAAAACATTGAAAAAATTATCTGGGTGTGTTCGGAATTTTTTAACGGTCGCCTGTTCGACCGCGCGTAGGCAGCGAGATTCGGAAAAACATTGGCTTTTGGTTCTGCGCGCTTGCGCTGGGGAATAGTACTTGTGTAAACGAGGCACGTACCTCTTCCCTTGAGAGATACAGTAAGAAAATGACTCGATCATACACGCTTTTGCCTACTCGTACCGGTACTACCGTAGTAACGCGGTTTTTCCCGTAGTCCGTCCGCCAAAAGAAAAGCGGGGAGCTGGGAATACTCGCTTCAGACCACACGTGCCGTTACAGAAAAAAAGGAGGGCAAACAGAGAAAGCCTGTTTCACATGCTGTACATTCTTCTTGTTGTGCTCAAAGAAAACTTGAGGAATTCCAATAACTCATCCATAGAGATTACCTTGCAGATTAATGGCTCCAGTAGCACAACAAGAACAACAAGGAGGGAATAAAATGTTGTTATTGTTGTTGTTCGTCTTCTTCTTCTTGTTTGCTCGTCCTCCTTCATCCTCATCTTCTTGCTTGTTCTTGATGTTCTTCTTCTTCTTCTTGTTATTGTTGTTGCTGTTGTTGTTCTGCTGGTGGTGGTGGTGGGGGTAGTGGTGGTGATAGTACTACTACTAGTAGTAGTACTAGTAGGACCAGTTACACTACTAGTAGCTAGTAGAAGTTGCAGTAGTAGTGGTATGTAGAGGAGGCAGCAGAAAGATTCACTTTTTCTTGTTTTTGATTGTTGTAGTAGTACTAGTACTACTAGCTAGCTAGTAGTAGTACTAGTAACAGTACATTTTGATATGATCCATGTATTTTTTTCTTCACCTTTGACATCATCCAGATAACGAACAACGGACAGAATTTGTGCCACACCCTTCTTTCTTTCTTAGATTTTCTCAGAATCACGACCCCTGCACGATACAGTACATACACACGTAGTATTGTACTCGTACTTTCCAGTAAGAGATTGTACCTCGATAGTGCCGTATGGTACATTCTGTTATTTTTTCGTGACGTTGATTAGCTGTCGGACACAGCAATCAGGAGGTACCGTACTGCACCCCGACCTGCCCCATCGCACTATCTTGTCAAGACTAGGATTGGGAGTTCGTAGTCAACACCCATAGATTGATTAACATCCGGTGCTAAAGGGCACGGTCGCACCTTAGAATACAGCAATTTTTTCTGCAATCAGAAGTTAGTAGAGAAAAGGGGAAATGGGGAGGAAAAAGAGACCCAACAACGCTCAACACAGCAATCCAAATAATGAGAAGAAGGCGCGGGCTAGCAACGAGACGGGGGAGAGTTATCTCGTGAAAAAGTATCGTCCGACTAAGWTATATTCGTCAATGGATGCCTTCGTCAAGTACACTAAATCACATCGCATGCTCGACGCCTCCTATGTGCGTTGGAAGACAGGCGTGACCCCCGAAAAGCCGTTTGTGTTCTCTACAAGAGTTGGAGGTGTGGATCTGGGCTGGGGGAGGGGGAAAACAAGAGAAGCCGCGATGGATTGTGCGTGCCGGGCAGCTTTTGCGCTGGTTGCCGCGCACGGTTACAACAATTTTCCGCTGGACGAAGATTGCTTGATGGAAGCTCCCAGGGATCCTCCTCCTCCACCCCCTCCACCACCGATGAATCCCCCCGGGATTCCACCTCTCCCACCGGGTCTCCCCCCCGGTGCGATGGGCCTCCATGGTATGCCACCAAATCACTTTCCTCCACTACCGAACGGCATGCCGCCACTTCCGCACAGCTTGCCTCCTGGCCTTCCCCCCAGACTTGTGCAGCCGCCCCCAGGAAATCATCCTTCCCTTCCATCTGCCGATCTCATACCTCAAGCACAGATGGTGTCCAACACAGCTCCCACCGCATCAAGTTTGTCGTCTACACTGGGGAATACTTCAACGGGTGTGGGTCCCTCTTCTACTGCACAAATATCCCTCGGAACTGGTGTTGATGGGGGCAATACCGACGTTAAGATATCGACCGTCTCAATGACTCTAAATAGAATGAATGCGGCTGGTCAAGGATCGTCGACTTCCGACGCTACCGGCGCAAAGAAGATCGAAAATGGGAAGAAGGCTCTGAAGGGAGGCCTATCACTAGTGTACGCCGCTGATGGAGAAGGTGCGGACGAGATGTGTATGGAAGAGACACGGGCACTTTTGCCTCGCTACCTAAAGCTTTTGTCGCGGGTGCATTCTGTTCACAACGGTTCCAAATAAAGAGAGGACAGAAACCTCCTGGTATAGGCATACATAGCGCCTGCAAGTGAACTTTGGTGCTTCAGAGAGTAAGTGCTGCCAAGGTGTGTACTATACTTTGTTTTTTTAAGTATCAATATATGAAAGCAAAACGATCGGCAACCGGAAAGATATCTCTGCTAGGTTAGATGTTGCAATACACAAGGGCAGATAGACAGATTACGGAAAGAAGTGCGGTGAGAAAGGATAGTGAACTTTACGTACATAGATATTCGAAGCTTGTTGTCTTTGCTGTTCTCATCGAAACCACTAACTGTCTATTGATACTAATGTGTGCGTATACACTACGTGCACGTTACCCTCCTCCTGGCGAGGTACGGTAAAAAAAAGCCAACCTTTCTGAATTCATCGGTTCATTGGATTTACAATTCAAGTACAGTAAGCACAAACAGTAAGTCAATAAATTCTTTATTTTAATGTTCGTACAAGATGAAGATACATTTTGTAAAATTTGCTCCATGAAGTCAATTAGAGCTGTTCAATGATCATCAAAGCACTTTCACCTTACTCTTCAACGAAAGCGATCATTTAACTGTGTYGGAAGGTTGCATATATGTTGGTATGGAAAAGCGATTAATAGAAATACATTTTTCTCTATTTATCGGTGAACGTAATGAGTGCTATTACTATTGTATTGCAAAAATATGGTACTGATTCCTTTCCAGTTCCATTATTTGAATCCTGTAGTTTAAAATGAGGATGATGAATACTATTAATTGCACTTCATTATGAACCTCGATCAAAATGCAATTCAACCATAACTTGGTGAAACTAAAATTGGATTGTTCACAAATGTGCATGGGACGTGATACAGCGGGAGTACTCCACGGGCGTCTCTACATCTGCATGTTTTGCATCATTGCTTGCATCATCGCTGGGTTTAATCCTCCCATACCGCCTCCTCCTCCCATGGAGCCCATCATGTTTTCCAACATGTTCATCATGCTGGGTGGAGGTTGAATGTTGAAATAGATTTTGCCGATTTTGGAAGTGTAGGACTGAATGATTTGCACCTTGTAGAATCCATCGAGTTCTCTCTTGAAAGAGCGAAGCAGCCACGAGAAAAGAGGTCCCGTTCTTGGGTCTTTCTCGCAGATGCGAATGAGCATGCAGCAAAAGATAATGTGGGAGGGGGCCTTTCCATCGTCTTTGCTGACATACGAGGCGGTCAGGGCGTCGGCATCGCGGTCCTCGACCTGTTCCAAAAAGGCGCGGCAGAGGGCTGAGGCATCCCTCAGGTTCTCGACCGCACAGAGGCACAAGACGGCTCGCGTCAGGAGAGCGTCACGATCCGCGGGGGGGCAGGTGTGCCCCGACTTGGTTTCTGCGGCCGTGGGTTTTGGCATGGTCTTGAGCATCTCGACAATGCCCATCGGCTCCTCTGCGAGTGCCATGTGGGTCACCGCGTCGGCCTTGAGTTCCATGACCTCGTTGTCCTCCTCGTCGACGTTTTCATCAGCACCCTCAGCTACAAGTTGCTGGGATAATTTCCAGGACTGCTGCGCCAAGAGCTTTTGGAGCTCCAGGTTTCCGTATCGAGTCTTTCCCAGTTCGGAGCTCCATTGGACACATTTGCGAAGCCAGTCGCGCTGGAGTCTATTCAAACGAACTGCTTCCGCTCCCGTCTTTCCGTCCATAGCCTTTTCCTGCGCGGCGTGCAGGCCCTTGAGTTTTTYCAGCAATGCCGGGGTCTCTTCGGTGTGGGTTTCGCGCAAGACATTCGCCAACAAAGCGGTGAGCTGCGAGGCCACCGAGACTCGGCCCTGCTCCAGGATGATCAGACTCGCGGAACAAGCCAATTCGATTGCCTCGGCGTAACTTCCGGCGTGGACCTTCTTTCGGATCTGCGACTGGGCGAGTTGCAAGGCTTCGTACGCGGTGGCTTCCTCGGCAAGTTTCTCGGGATCCTCTAGGAGCTTCTGCAGCTGGGCCGAAACCGGGTCGAGGGCATCGTGGCCCGCGGCGGCAGCCTCCTCTTGTTGCTTCTTGCGAGCCAGGAGTTGTTTCTTGCGACGGGCGGCAGCGGCACTCATTTTTAGCTTGGGTTTCGTCAGGGTTTTCTTGGTAAACCTGTTTTGATCTTTCATCGGCGGAAAGAGAACGAGTACAAAGGCCTCTCGGGCGTGAGTAMGAGAGGAAGCTGGTTTCCTACTGTACGGCGGCGTGTATCGTACTCGTACCATCTCGAGCTCCTCTCGAAGGATTTGGAGAGACATTCATTTCTGGCCGCATTTTCGACACAGTATCATTCTCGCCTGTCATGCAACGGTGTGGATTGTCATTTTTTGACGCGAGGGACACGCACGTGGTTATTCTCTCAGTCAGATCTAAACGAACGGGCTGAGGCGAGGACGCGACGAGCACACCTACCTCGTAATCGTATTACCTGTACGTACCTACGTAGGTAGTACAGTGCAGTATTCGTTATCCGTTACTATTAGTTATTCGTACTGTACATTTTTCGCACGGACGTGAATGCATTTTTTGAGTCGCGCATCTTTGGTTGAAAACATTTCTTAAAAAAGATGTTTTCTGTTTTCCAACCGATGCTTCTAACCGGTAAATAAGCGTTTCCTAGGAATCAATCGGCCTCGTTCAACGCGAGAAGGAAACTCTATTGCACAGTACGAACTTGTACACTTGCTACGCAACCTTTCAGAGCGGTATTGCTATTGTTTGAAAACGAGCACGAAATACAAAATACAACCAATTTCGGTGCTTTCGAATGATTGCATCGATCCAATCAACAAAATCTCTTGTTTCGAGAAAAAAGAAAGGACCAGCCGACACCACAAACGGCATAGTACTCGGCCCGAGGACACGAAAATGGGTATGCATGCACTCTGCAATACTTGACGTGAAAAACAGAAACGCAAAGGATCAAAGAAGAAAGGAGCGCTGTTTCTTGTGAGAAAATCCAACAAACCTGGTTGGAGTTGTCGTAGCATCCCGAAGGAGGATCCCAGTCTTCGTTGAGTTCCAAGAAACAACGAATCGATGGCAGACGCTTTCCCTGCCACGGGGAGTGGGTTGCCGAATGCGGGTGCCGATGCAAGCAATGACCCAAACAGCGATGGCTGCGTACAAGTCGCGGTCCGCGTCCGTCCGATGCTTCCGAGCGAAGCTGGAAACACGGAATGCGTCGGCGTGTTCCGCTCTGCCCCACAGGACAAGGGCGACGGCACCGGTGTTTTGAACGTTCTCCAGCTCGGTGGATCGTCCGGCCCAAAATTCACCTTCGACCAGGTGTTTGGCACACAAACACTGCAGAGCGAAGTCTATCGGGATCGCGTGGCGCCTCTGGTAGCGAATTGTTTGGAGGGTTACAATGCGACGGTCTTAGCATAGTAAGTGCACCATGCGGTCGATGGAAAGGAGGGTTACTTCTTGTTCTTGGAGTTTTTGTAGCTTCTATTTTTTGTTCGAGTTGTATTCTAATTTCTGTTGGTCTCAACTATGGGTGGATGATTTAGTGGACAAACAGGAAGCGGAAAAACCCATACGATTATGGGCGGGGGGATGTCGAATGCAATGATGCAAGAAGAGACTCACCAGGGAGTGCTTCCCCGGGCAATTAGGAACATATTCGACGAGTTACAAACACAACAACAACAGGTCTCAGATACCAGATCGAAACCTAGGAATAATGTTCGCAATGACACTGGTGCGTCTTGCACCTCGTACGAATTTTCGGTACGCGTACAATTTCTGGAAATCTATGGAGAAGAAATCAGAGACCTTTTAAATCCGCGACCAGTGGGCACTTCTACAACCGAGTCAAAACTTTCGATTCGAGATGTCGGCAACGAAGAACCAGAAGTTGTAGGAGCGACCATGCACAAAGTAGATTCTGCAGAAGAAGCTCTTCTCTGCCTGACTTCGGGAATGTATCGAAGAGTTACCGCATCCACTGCGATGAACGCAGGAAGCAGTCGGTCCCATGCCATTCTCTCCCTAATCGTAGAGCAATCAACATCCATGGACGAGATTGAACAAAACACTCAATCAAAGACATCGCGATTCAATTTTGTCGATTTAGCAGGTTCCGAACGCCAGAAGCGAACGCAGGCCACTGGCCAGAGACTGAAAGAGGGCATCGATATCAACAAAGGGCTATTAGTATTGGGAAACGTGATTTCGGCATTAGGCGATCCACAAAAAAGAGGGAAAACTTTCGTTCCGTATCGTGATTCAAAATTGACGCGTCTTTTGAAAGGCAGTTTAGGCGGAAACCACAAAACGCTCATGATTGCTTGCGTATCACCGTCTTCGAGCAACATGGATGAAACTCTCAATTGCTTAAGGTATGCCAATCGTGCAAAAAATATCCAGAATCATGCAGTTGTCAATTTGGACGCCGCCTCCCTCTTAGTTGCTGAGTTGCGGGGGAAAATCCAAGGATTGGCCAGAGACTTGATTAAGGCAAAGACGGGAAAGTTAGACGAATGCTCGATCCCTATGAATATTGTCGAATCCCTAGCGAGTGGTGGTGATGGAGCTGGGGGAGGAAAAATATTCACGAAAAACATACAGCCTGCATTCTCGGCATCTGCAACAGATAACGAAAGTAAAGCCGAAACACAGCGACTACGAGCTGAAAACGAATCCATTCGTCTTCAGCTTCATTCTTTCTCTGAAGGAAATGATCCTTCCGAAGTACTTCAAGAAGCCTACGTTACAAAAGTTACAGAATACGAAAAAGAAATATCTCGTTTAAAGCATGAAATTCAAGCAAAGAATGATACGAAGTCAACTCTACCGATCCAGCCAGAATCTCCAGAACTGAACCGGCTCAGGTCCCAGATGTTCGGAAGTCTGGCCAAGTCCATTACACTCGATGCTGAGGTAGAGGCAGAGGAAGAAGCTATGAAAAATCTTTCTGAAAAATTCTTGAATCATCCCATGACTGACGGCGAGTTTCCTGAATACGATCGGTCCCATGATATGGAAGACGAAACAGCTTCCACACCGGCTGAAGTCCCTGCTGCGCTCGACGCTGATTTGTTTGCGCTGTCGAATTCGATTTCAGCGAAGGAATCATTGATCCACCAACTGCAAGCTTCACAAGAGAAATTTGAGTCAATGAGAGAATTTTACGAAGAAAAATTACGAGAGATGGGAGACATTGTGGCAGAAAAAGAAGCTGATACTGAAAAACTGGTTGATGAACTGAAAAAACTTGGTGATGGTCATAGTAGGGGGAAAGAATTGTCCCAAAAACTGAAAGAAAAACAAGCACAGGTAGTTGAGTTGAAAAGAAAGCAGGCAGAGCTTTCTCGAMTCACAAACGTTGCGTCGCGGAACGAGTCTCAAATAGCTCGCCTGAAGAATGATGTGCAAGAAATGAAACACAAAAAGATTGATCTACAAAAGCAAATGGTGGCAGAGCGAAAAAACCACATGAGCGAAGTGAAGAAGATGAAAAAAGAATCTTTGCAAAAAGACAGGGAATTGAACAAAGCCAAGAGAGAGGTGAACAAGAAATCACAAGAGGCATCGAAGGCGCAAAAGATTGCAAAAGTTAGGCTTGGTCAAATGAACCAATTGAAAGCAAAATATAAGGACACAGAAAAGCGCCTAAGAATGAAAACCGTAAAGCAAGGGGTTTTGAAAAAAGCTGGATTGGAACCTGTGCTTTTTGGGAGAAGCCAAGCAAGAGATGATGGTGGCAAAAAACACAGAACAACAGCTGCTAGTAAATGGGGAAAAGCCGATGTAGATAAACTTCGTGACTTCTTTGACAAAAAAGTCGCTGACGTAAGTAGGCGCGAAAATCTAGCTGAAAAATTAGCTCAGGAGTGGGAAGAACACCTCGAGCTAACCATTCAAAAAGAGGAGTCTTTCAAGACTGATCCAGACGACCAACACGAATCTATTCAGGCCTTGGACTCGGCAATCAAGTATCGCGAGGAACGCATTCGGCAGTTGGCGTCAAAACTGGGAAAACGCGATAAGAAAAATAAACACGACCCGGCGAATGATGAAACCTTCGTCTTCAAGAAAGAATTTACTACTATAGTAGGTTCRGAGACGTTGACTGGTGGCGCGGAGACCGTCGCGAAAGTACTTTTCGGTATGGTGGTGCGAGAAAGACGGAGAATCGCATCTTTGGCTCGAACGGCATCCTCATTAGACGAGAAAGTTCAAGAGATAGAAGCTGCTCTTGCAGAAAAAGATGCAGCATTCAACGCCTATGTCGGGGAACAAAGGTTGGACGCAGCGGCGTTAGCCCAAAACCAACAAGAACACATTCTATCGTTGATGGAAATGGTCAAAGAAGGCCAGACTGAGGAATCTCAAAAGCCTCTGTCCCCCCGTACAGACACGACCAACCGCCGTTTATCACTCTCTGCTAAGGATGGGAATTCGAGGCTACTTGTTCTAGCAAATGGACGTATCGAGGTGCTTGAGCGGCAACTAAGTGAGACTTTACTTGCCCGAGATGCAGTAAGAAAGCACCAAGAGCGAGAGCAATCGGCCCTGTTCGAACTCGACGCGAAAACAAAGGAATGCGAAGAACTTTTAGAAGAGATAGATGAGTTGCGCTCTGCTCTTCGTCGTATTCGGGAACAAGTTGTAGATGATGAAAGTCGCTCTGCGGTCGGATTGGAAAAAGAACGACAGACGCCTTCCAAGGCAGTAGAAGATATTGTCACCCTTGCTTTGCATCCGGCATCTCTTTCCAGTTCGAACACCAGGCGCAGACGATCCGTTGCGCAATCCATGAAACGCCAATCACTCGTGGTATCAACAAGAGAAAAAGAGAACGAGTTACTATCCAGCGACAGCGACGAAGTGCCTGACTGGGCGGAAGACATAATGGCTGACTTAGCGATCATTGCTGATGGGAAAATGCCGGCTTCGCTCATGCAATCACAAGAAGTTATCGAGGCAGAAGCTAACAATGTCTTCGATCGTTTGACAAACCCGAAAGGCTTTACTGGGGTGCAAAAGCAAAGAAGTGTGACTCGAAGTCGCACAATGCGAAAGAATCAAACATCTGATGGTCTCAAAAGCTCGACATTTGTTGATGAAAAAGAAAGAAAGAAAGAAGGTGCGCCCTTAAGAAGACAAAAAGAAAAAATATCGAGTGAATCAGCTGGGAACGGTCGCACTGTTTTCGATCGTCTACTTAGTCCTTCTAATCTTACGGGTACACAAAAACAAAAATTCCACCGAATACACGACAAAAAAGGTCGCACGTTGGAAAAGGCTATAGAAAATCAACATGTCTCAGTACGGGGGAGATCACGAGCCATTCATTATGATTCTGATCACACTGAAGATGAGAAAGATTTTGTGTTACATGATCAATTCTCTCCAAAAAGTAAAGGAAGTGATGCGGGTGAAAAGAGAAATTCGCACAATTCAAGCAAGGTTGATGATCATTCACAGCTCAGTGTATTTGAGAGACTTAACAAGACCACAACACAAGCTTATAAAGAAAAGGTTCATGGTAACATTGCGGAAAAAATGCTCGACGACATTCTTCTTGATGAAGAAGAACACGAAAACGATGATGACGACAATGACGACGAAAGCCACAAATTTGAGCCTCGTACGAAAAGAATTAAAGAATACGCCAGTCAAGATGTTTTTGAAAGGTTACAGCGAACTACAACAGAAGCATATGCTTCAAAGCAAAACCATCCAACAGAAGATTCAAGTGTTCCTAGAAGTCCAAGCCCGATGAGAAGACGAGGAGCATAACTGCTCTGATGCGYAGGTTTTTTGTTTCCTTCACAACAAATCGAATAGAATCGTATCGTATGGTATGAAATTGCTCAGGTCGACGAAAATTAAATAATAGCTTTTTAATTAACTTAATGCTTGGCTTGGTCTCATTTCTATTTCAGGCATGATAGCCATTACATCGTATTCATTTCGGAGCCTCTTCAGATGAACCAACAGGTATTCTATAAAAATTGAATCGATTGCCGAGATAAGGTTCAATAATCGAGTATGGAACAGGTCTTTTCTTACTGATTCTACAGGAAGAGAGATAAGAGTTTCCTTCGTCGTTCACCAAATCACTTCTAGTCCAAGGCCAGAGACGGAAAACAAGCCGACCACGCACATTTGAAACGTGTATTGGCCCGTATTGCCTTCCAGTATAAGAGTTATCAGGGGATATCCGTGTAGAGATGGCCGTTTGACAAGATAAAGAAGGTGTGAGATCAGAGCTCGTTGAAGGAGAAATTTCCGGGCACGCTTCCACATATCTGGATGCAAACGGCAGACTGCGAGACTCGAAATCAAGATTAGATGTATTTGAGTATTGGAAGAATATGTCTGGGACTTACCTTGAGTCCATCGAAAACAGAGGACAGTCGCCTTCCAGCCAGAGGCACTGCTTTGGGACAACAAGTGTGTCTGACTGCATTGCTTTCCCTGGGTGATCACTATTGTTAAACACAGCGTCACTTTTGCCCTCAGCATTTTTCTCCGAATATGCACCGAATTTCCGACGTACAGTTCCTTCCTCATCTCTAGGCCAAAGAACCCCTAAATCTGATCGATGCTTGAACAGATTGCTGTACTCGCCATATGTATGAACGGTATCTCCTTCGAGTCCTATTATTCTTTTACAGCTTCGTTTTCCATTCTCCGGATTTTCCCATATTACTAGATCCCCTACTTGATACACTGACTTTAAATTGAATTCATTTTGCTCTCCTCCAAAAATGTACCTCCATGCTCGACCCAATGAATCTGTTTCAATCAGCCATACGTCTCCAGCAAATTGTATGGTGGGCAACATACTAGGGCCGAGACTACATTGTATAATATAAGGCGAGGTGTTTTCGTCCGTCAGCAGAAACGACAAAGCCAGAAAAAGGGGCAAACGAAATCCCAGCGCCATCCATAGAGAATAATGTGTAAACGATATGTTTCGTCCTGGAACTCTAGGAACCAGGGACTCAAATATTTTTTTGAGCTGTCGCGATTTGCCAAACATAGGAGAGAGTCCTCCTTTCGGGACCAATCTCCAAATTTTTCCTGTCAGATTTGAGTGAGAACTGGACGTGTCAGTGTTGGAGCTCTTTGCCTTTCTCTTCGCTTTGTTTCTTTCTTTTCTTTCGAGCAAACGACGCTCTTTTCTCGACAGCGATTCAGAAACCCTTTTCGCTTTGGTGTGGGAAGAAAATCTTGCTATTTTGTTTTGACCAAGAGAACAAAAGGGGCCTGYCGATGTCTCTAATCGCAGAAGTTTCGTGCATTCCTTGAACGGGAAAATCGATTGAACGTTGGGCTGTGTATTAGAGTACCATCTCGAGTAAGACCTTCCTGTCCTTCCTAAAAGTAGTTTTGACATCCCCATGTATCTGGCGGTAGACACGTATGCTGCCGAAAGCGTACCTGGTCGCATTCGCATTGGATCTATTGTATGCCTTGGAACCTGAAATGAACGGAGGCCTTCAGTAATTACGAATATCGATTTCCAGAACCCAGCAACTAGAGACAAATAAAAAAGTAAGCGTCGAGTTGCTCGATTATAGCTTACTGTGCTACTTCCTCCTGAACTCCCTAAAAGTAGTCCCCGAAGCAACCTTTTTCTGTACTGATGAATTAAGCTCATTTGGCTCGCTAGTAGCGGAAATACAGATCTACTACTAGTTTAACTTTTAACTACGAAGTTAGTGCCAACAAGAAGGTGGAAAGTACTGCTCTGAAAAGAGTGTAGAAGCTAATCAATGAAAGCACAGTGGCTGTTTGTTGTTTCTGAAATGATTTCTGAAATAAGAATGGAGGAATTCATTTCTTATTTGTTGTGTACTACTACTATTACTACTTCTACTAGTACTACTAGCTAGTATGTTGGGTATTCTTGCTGGTGGTGGTTGTTGTGCTCCTGTTCTTCTTGTTAGTACTTTCTTGTTGTTGTTTCTGTAAGGAGAAGAAGAAGTGTTTTTACAAACAGACCACTACTACTAGAACAAGAACAAGTTCACTCCTCTAGAAACTCTTGAAAGGATGACAACAACACAAGAAATTCAATTGCTTCTGTAAGGAGACCAAGTTGAAACCAATACACTTGGCAAAGTTTTTCCTGCAATTTGTGAACAGTTCTTCTTTTATTGACATTTTATATTTGGAAATGAGTTAAATGTGTTCCTTTCTTGTGACTTGTTGTTTGACTTTGATATGTAATTTTTGATTCATATTCTTGTGGACATAAACATTTACTAGCTGTTGCTGCAGTGAAATATCCATCAATGTTGATAGTACTTTCACAATCCTGGTACCCATTTTTCAGTTTGACAGACTTGAATGTAAAACAAAGGACTCTATGATTTGCTTTTGACTTTGATTTTTCAACATCTATGTGTTGCCATCAATCATGACAGGTGTGTCAACATACAATTTGAGCACTGCATCTATCCTTTTGGAAGGTTTGGTTCCACCTGCAACAAAGTCAGCATCTGATATGATGGCACTTACTAGTAAGTTTTATTTCTAAAATATGGCATGTTTCTCTCCTATTTTCTTATTTTGACAATCTGCAGTTTCAGGTTTGAGGCCTTAATTAGCTACCATAGTATGATCTGATAAAAATCTGCCATTTATCATATATGTCGTGGCTACCAAATCTACTGGTGCAATAAAACAAAAGCAGCAAGTAACAATCTAGCCATGAATTTCCTGTTTCCTATCATTTTGGAAACTCAACTTTGCAATGTAGTAAAAAATTCTCAAAGTTATGTTTGAACCTCATGAACTAGAAGAGGCATTGTTAGTAGTATGTTGGCCAGAACTAGAACTTCTTGGGGGAAGAAAGCTCCTAGTAGCTGTTCTGCCGGGGCTAAACCCTCCCTCCAAGGAGATGTGATGGAGGCACAACCATTTAGGTGGGTAAGCTGGCTAATTGATTGGTTGAAAAATTGTGTTATAATGGTTTGGAGGGTTCAATTGTTGTTAACAGCAGGGGCCAGAGAAGAAGGCTCTGGCAAACTAGGAGGTTTGCGTCCTCTCTTCTTGGAGTATGCAACTGCACATAGTAGGAGTGTCTGATATTTTCCAAGCTTCCAGTGCATGATGTATTTTTGACAGCGTCCACATGAATTGTCTCTCCTTGGATGACAACATCAAAACTTTTATGTAGGATTTGATATGAAACACTAATTTGTAGCTTGTTTGTTGTCATATTTCTAGTTAGATTTTGTCTACTACTAGTACCATATGCATAGGAACCAGTGATAGCTGAGCCTCATGAGTTGTAAAGTGCAATTGTACTTGAATCTAGTGCTGGTACTTTGGGTGTTTTTAGCACTGTTCTTTGAAATTTTTATGAAAATATATGTGTGCCAATTGAAGTGACAATTTGCAGGTTATTGAACTGAATTGTATTCTTAGTAGTACTAGTAATAGAGAGGACAAAAGTATGATGGTGAGGAACATGTTACTCTAGTGATTTTGACATTCTATTGACCAGCATGCTTGTCCTGAATGCCTAACAGAGACAACAATACTTTAAATAATTCCAGCATACCTCAGTTCATCTGTCCTACCCCACTCATGCTCCTTCAGGAGTTCTATCCCCCTCCCCACAGCAGCTACTATAAGTAGGAACAGAAACACTCTTCTTCTTGATGGGCCTGTTTCTTTGGCTAGTCTTGGGGTTTTACCCACCACTTCTGTTTTGATGGTTGTTATATGTTGGCTTGTGACACAATTTATCAAGTCTTGGGATGGAATTGGGGTACCAGTAGCAGAAGTCTAGAGCAGTAAGAATTCTGGCTACTGTTCACAAAAGATAGTGGTAGTCCAGTGTTTTTGAATGGCTCTTTTTTGTCATACTGATCTTATCCAGCAATGACAGTTTTATGTGCTATCCCCCCTATCAAACTTGTATTTATAGTAGATTGGAATAAGCCTTCAWACAGAGCCCTTAAATTGTGTGATTTTGATTTTACTGGTTGAAAGTGTTCCAATAGTCATTTTCATACGCTGCTAGTACTTGCGCATTTTAGCATAGATATAGTATTTTGTAAGGCTCTTATTTGCGTTACCAAGGAGAACTTTCTTGCATGGTCATTTCTTGTTTCAATGAGGTGTACTGTACTATTGTCAAAGTTGTGTTTGCTGTGATAATTGTATGTGCAATTTTGTGTGTGAAAAATCAATTTTTATCATGGGCATGCACATTTTGTTTCTACATATTTTACATAGTAATCATATTTTATTGGGGGTTACTAAATGAAAATATTGAAAAGTACTATTAAGTGAGTAAGGGGGACTTTCAAACTGGGACAGCAAAATTGGAGTTAACAGATGGTCATAATGGGACAGAGGAAGTAGTTATTTTTTGCCTTGGGTCAAGCACCTTGCTGGAGTACATAGTACCTCCTGTCATAGATGATACATGTAATCCAAAAACTGTATTCTGCTTCCCCTTATGATAGACCCTCATTTTCTTCATAATTTCTTTGCAAGTACCAGTTATTTCAATATAAAATCACAGCCAAAAGTAATGAGTATTTTTATYCACCCACTACTAGTAGTAGTGTTGTAACTTTGACAGACTACAAATTCCTTGAAGTCACTACTAGAGCATCTATTGCTGGCTTCCCAAGAATGATGCCAACCTTGAAATCAACAATGTCAACTTGGACTGGACACTTGGCCTGGTGATATAGTTGTTTTTTGGTAAAGTTCTGGCCTATTTTATATTAAGCAGTGTAGCCAGTCTCAAAAACTAGCAAAATTTGGCCTACCAACTACTGCTGTTAATGGCAGGCTTCCAGCTCCCTCAGTGCTCTACGCCTGTGTAACAATGACACAGGGCAAGCTTTCACCCAAAGACAAGCTGCTCTTGGGCCATACCAGAGCAGTTCTAATTGTCTAATAACACTGTTTCTATCCATCCAGAGAAGTATAATCTGTATGTAGACCTATGTATTGGTGGTACTAAATGCTGCTGGGCTTCATAATTAACTGTGTTTTTACTAGTAGCAATAATTTTCAGCATTTGAGTAGAATTGCATTGATTCTATAGGACATTGTAGGYTTCTACAGCAGTTAATACATTCATAGTGAAATAATTGGTAGTTGGGCTGAACTGAAATACAACTCCATAAACAATTGAAGTAGTACTCCATGAAAGGGTTGTTTATGTACATTATCACGTGTCCATGGATTCAAACCTTCTAGTGTACAAAAGTACCAGATTTTAACATTAACAGAGGACAGTAACAGCAAGTTTAGCAAAGTGATTGAAATGGTAAAGTCACAAAAACTATCATGATCAGGATCAGAAGCAATAGGAATCAAAGATGAGCATTAGTAGGGTCTTCATTGGAGTTTGGCCTGAGTATGCTCATAAATTTGCAGAGTCCTCTGCAAGACATGCAGGGTAAACGCATCTCCTTCTGTCTTGGTAGGACACCAATTGATGTTGACTACGCTCCTCTTCTCTCATCACCAGCAGTGAGGGCCATGATCCTATTGGAAGATGCTGATGATGCTGTTGGAGCAAAACAGTTGCCAAGAAGAGTAACAATGGGAGAAGAACCCCCCCTGCCTTCACCAGCTCCTGCTGCAGCAGCAAAGTCAGCCTCTACGATTGTCTCCAATCCATATGAAAAGCAGTATTGTATAGCGTGGGCCAAGCAAAAAAAGACAGTTATAACCGTACTACATTAGATATTCGTACATGTATCGATCAATATTCGTCGGACGGCCTACTCCCCCACGGCATTAGAAAGCTTTTTTGATTCTCTTTTTAACCATGTGCTYATCATACTTAAGCGTCCGTTGGGGAAAAGTTATAGCTGTTTGAGTGAGTTGAACCTCTCTTAATGCCCTACGTGTTTTTTGTACTGTGCGTGGATAACTGGCCATCTAATCACCGTCTAATGACTTGTGGGATTAAAATTTGACTTGTACTACTAGGCCTACAGCATGCATGTGCAAGCGAAACTACTATTCTGGTCACATGAATGTGGGATTCAACATTATTTGGTTGCACAACTGGTGGGAATAAAATTTGAGCTGTACCAGTAGTACGTTCATAGTACTGCACTGAGCACGTGCAAAAAGATAGCCCGCAATCTACGGCTGGGACCATACACTAGCTGGCCAACTCTATACAATAAGAAGAACATCAAGACTACTAGAAGGCCATTGGTGCCCCCTCCCCCCCTGCCTCCCACCAGTGCTGTTAAAACACCTCCTGCTGTCCCAGTGTACTGTGTATCCCCACACCACCAGCTCCAGCACCTCAGCAACAGGAGCCAGCACCTTCAGCAATACTCGAGGTTCTGTCTGCAGCTCCAATTGTTGTAGCCTTGTCTTTCCTTCTTTCAGTACTGCTTGCCTAGTGTTGTGTGACATGTTGGGCCTCTGTATCCTTGTAGWAGTATCATACTAGTAGTGTACAATTCTGGTTCTGGGTATTTCAAGCAGAGTTCCAAGAGTGCAAGGGGGAAGGGGGTGTATCCAAGGAGGCTGCTAGTAGTAGTGTTTTTGGCTTTGGTGGCGTCATGCAGTTTTTGGATGGGGATGGGGTCTCCCTTGAGCACTTGCTTGGTGCCATTTGGTCCTGTGATTTGGTGGCACTTCCTGCTGTCCTCCAGGTTTAGGGTCTTGTGGTGTTGGGGGGTGAGGATTTTAGGGTTGTTTGGGTGTAGGATGACAATATGGAGGACGTTTTGGCTGTGTCTGATGAGACTCTATTGTTATCCAGGGTTCCAAGGTTCTGGATTGGTTGGGGTTCCTGGGTGTGGGGTTGTAATATTTGTAAGAAGAATACAATTTTCTTGGTTTATGTCTTCTGTCTATCCTCAATGTTTCACAGGTTATGAGGAGGAACAAATGAAACTCCTTCTTATCTTGCTTTATAACAACATCGGAAAGTAACTAAATCAACAACGATAAGTTCTATAAGTAGTACTACAAGAAGCCTGGTTATTGAATAGAACACTCAACTTTCTGTAATCATAGTAGATCACAGCAAAAGCAAGTGCTATTCCTATCTCAGGTCATTGGATGGTTGTTGTTGTTGTTGTTGTTGCTAAAACACCAATGGATGAAAACTAATAGCTAGTATTACTTGGGTTCTTCCTCCAGAGCAGGGACATACTTGATTTCTTGCTGGCTTACAAGTGGACGAGTCGTAATAAAACAACCACGTTGCTATCAACCTACAGACAAGATAACTACAATGATACGTTTTCACAACAGGCAGTCCGCACGCTGATGAAGTTGAAAGCGACWGTAGCCAGTTTGAATCGCAACATAATCGGTTTCAATGAATGGGAGAACACTGGAAAATGAAAAGTGAAAATTGTGTGATTTATATTTTATTTTTCCTAGTTGTTTACATGGATGCGATCTCGGCGGAGAGATTTTCGGGGGTCATACCGTATTCCTTCATGACAATGTCACCAGGGGCAGAGAAGCCGAACTTGTCGACTCCAACGACCTTGGAGGCGTACTTGTACCAGACATCAGAGACACCAGCTTCCATGGCAATTCTCTTTGTGCACGACGAAGGAAGAACGGATTCCTTGTATTCAGCAGATTGACGCTCATAGACTTCCATGCAAGGCATGGAGACAACACGGGCTCCAGGAAGGTCGGCAGCGGCCTTGAGGGCATGTTGGACTTCAGATCCGGTGGCGATGATAATGAGGTCGAGGTCCTCAGTCTCCTTCTTGGCAACGTAGGCTCCCTTGAGGGCACCTTCACGTCGGGCCATGTAGTCCAYATCGTTGTTCTGGTCAATGTTTTGACGAGAGAAGATAAGGGCGGTAGGTCCTTCCTTGCGAGTTGCTGAGTGGGCCATGGCGGCAACAGTCTCTTCGGCGTCAGCAGGACGGTAGACATCCAAGTTGGGGATAACACGGAGTCCAGAGACGGTCTCAACAGGCTGGTGGGTAGGTCCATCCTCACCAACTCCGATAGAGTCGTGGGTGAGGATGTAGGAGACAGCTCCCAACTCGGAGAGGGAGGCRACACGGACAGTTGGTCGGAAGTAATCAACGAAGACCAAGAAAGTGGATCCAGAGATCTTGAAAAGTCCGTGGAAGGCAAATCCATTCATGATGGATCCCATGGCGTGTTCACGGATTCCGAAGTACAAGTTCTTTCCGGAGTAAGTCTTGTCGAAACCAGATCCGAAGTTACCTCCTTCGTTGATGTAGTTACGGGTAGATCCGTGAAGATCGGCAGATCCAGAAACGTAGTTAGGGACAAGGCGGGAGATCTCTTGGATGACCTTGTTTCCAGAGACACGGGTGGCCTCGGCATCTTCGCCCATGGCATCAATTTCCTTGATCATGTCTTCGGCAGGCATGGTGTTGTCAGCCACAGAGTCTTCCAATTGCTTGGCAAGATCCGGGTTGGCTTCCTTCCATGCGGCGTAGGTAGATTGCCACTCATCGTAGGTGGACTTGTTCTTCTTCTGGACATCATCGAAGAAGTCACGAGTTCCTTCGGAGACGTACCACTTCTCTCCATCGGGGAGGCCAATGTTCTTCTTGGCGTTGTCAACGTATGGGACTCCAGCCTCTCCGTGAGCGGCGTTGGTTCCCTCCGTTTCTTCCATACCCTTTCCGATGATGGTGTTGCACTTGATGAACTTGGGCTTTCCGTTGTTGTTGGCCTTGGCGGCGGCGATGGCTTCCTCAACGGCATCGAGATCGTGTCCGTCAATGTCGAATGTTTCCCATCCGTATGCCTCGTATCTCTTCAAGATATCTTCGGATTGAGTGTATTCGGCCATCTTGTCAAGGGTGACTTCGTTGGCATCGTACAAGACGATGAGGTTATCGAGCTTTTCGTGGGCGGCGAAAGCAGCGGCTTCGGAGGAGACACCCTCTTGGAAGCAACCATCTCCGGCAAGAGCGTAGATGTGGTGGTCGAAGATCTTGTGGTCATCGGTGTTGTAAACAGCGGCAGCCATCTTTTCGGAAGCGGCCATACCGACGGCGTTGGAAACACCTTGTCCGAGAGGACCGGTGGTGCACTCAATTCCGGGAGTGTTGTGTTCCGAACTAGGGAATTCAGGGTGACCAGGGGTCATGGAGTGGTGTTGACGGAAGTTCTTGACTTCTTCCATGGGAAGGTCAAATCCGGCGAGGTTCAACCAGGAGTAAAGGAACATAGATCCGTGTCCAGCAGAAAGGATGAAACGATCACGGTTGAYCCATTGAGGGTCAGCGGCGTGGTATTGCATCTGGGATCCGTACAGGCTGGCTCCGATTTCAGCGGCTCCAAGAGGAAGACCCATGTGTCCGGAGTGAGCGGCGGCAATAGAGTCCATGGCAAGTCCACGGGCTTCATTGGCGGCGGTCTGAAGGGAAGTCTTTGTGTCAGCATCGACAGCAGTGGCCTTCAAGAAGGTTGGCTGTTTGATAGTTGAAGAAAACACCGATGAGAAAAAATTACGTAAGAAAACGTCTCCGAAATAACTCTCCAATAAATTATAGGGTAGCGAGAACTATCAAAACCGATTGTAACTAATCTAGATTGCAGGCCTCAAAACGATGTAGACCAGCGCACGCCTCTCTGTGTTCTTGCCTTAGCCCGTCCTCCACTTATGCGTCGCACAGATCCAAATAGATTACACACCTGAGCAACACGGCCAATCTTGGGGGCGCTGAAGGCGTTGACGCTGGAAGCGGCAACGGCGACGGCAGCAATAGCGAGCGAGGAGAATTTCATGGTTGCTTGATGAAGGGTGGTTTTTCAACACTCTCTATTTTCTATTTGTGTCTACGTTTGTTGAATCTTCTTGGAGTTCCCAAATCAAAGACACTCTGCGACGACACATAAAAGGATTGGAAGAATGACGTCTGACACCAGCTTACGTTGTTCATTCCTTGTAACTGTACCGTACGGTCCCTGTTCTGTACTAGTTATCGCGTCGTCGACTGCTTCTCCCTGAGACCGTCTGTAGCGCGCAATCGTCAAGATGCTTTCGGGACGACGAACGACTGGCAGTGCGACGTACGTCACAAAGATTCTCACTACGTGTGAAAAACGGCATCCTGTACTTTCGAGCGTGCCACAGTTCTCATCACCGATGTGAGTCCTGACTGAACTAGTCACGGTCAATGACTCAGGAGCGGAGGGAAAATAAGCAATGAAGAGAGTTTTTGTTGATCAAATTGTTCAAAAGATTCATCTCTAATCAAATCGATCAACTACCACGAATTTCAGTAATGAATAAATCAATCGTGTGAAAACCAAACCATCACGGTGTCTACGGTCGAAGGTCTACTAAGTCTAGAGGTTAGTTCGTACTCGTACTTGTTCCAGGTACGACTCGTATCCTTGCACCTTCGTTGCACCTTGCATCTGTAAAAACTAAAGTACGAGCTGATTGACGTACCTTACCGTACCGTAAAACTTTCTACGGGAGATGTAGGTAATGTCACATTGTACTTCCTAAGTACTTCTACTTCGTACCGTACGGGAAAGGGATTCTACCGGTACGAGAATCAGATCAGAGGTACGAACTAGGTCCTCTGCTTTTAGTACGAGTACTACAGTAGCACAGATACTACTCGTACTCGTACCGGTACCGGTATTCGGAGAGGAGAGTGATGAAATGTGTACGTACTGTACCAGAATTTTAATTTGATCTTCGAAGAACGAGAAACTTAATTTCAGGGAGTGAAGGGATCAGGCTGTTAGTCGCCCTTTTCTTTAGCCTCTAGAACAATTTGAGAGATTCTATTTTTTCCTAACACCACGGACGAGAAAAAGGAACACACGAAACGACAAAGCATAGCTATCAAAATATATTGGGGCATACAGAGTAGATCAAGAGATTGACTGGTTGATTTTGCYTCCTTGAACGAAATTTTTGGCTAGATACTGTCGCGGATACGTCTTTGATTTGCGACGATGAAAACCAAACTTCCCAATCGTGATCCCCAAAGAACAAGATAACATCAGACACTTTCTTCTCGGCTTTTCAAAAAGAACCTCAACGGAAAAAGGAAAATGGCGACTGTGAAGATGACAATAAGTTGTGGGACTGAAGAGAAATTGGAACCAGAAACGGAAGGAGACGATTCGTCACAACTCGACAACAGTGCATTAGAAGCGACAATTGATCTTCTGGAAAGGTCAACTATCTATGGCGGCGGCAGTGGCCTTTGCTCTATTTCCCATCATCTACATTCCTTTTGTAGCGTCCCATTTCTTTTGCTGCCAGTTTACGCATGCGCGGGGTGTGGGGAGAAATTGCAACCCTACGTTCTTGGTGGGACCTCCTCGGGGGCTGCTGCCGTGAAATGCATGGCATGTGGCGTTTACGCGCATCGAAAGTGTGCCTTTTCAAAAACTATTAAATGGGAAACAAAATGTTCTTCGGCGAAACAAGACGATTGTATCGGCGTTAACGGTGATGGTGGCCAAATTGGGAGCGATGTCTCTTCGGAAGAAGTTGACGACGCAGAGACCCTAATAGGTGCGACGCGTTCCCAACAGATCATCTTAGAAGAAATTTTGGAAGATTCATCCAACACCGGGAGTCACTTTGTACCAAAGAAGAACGCTCAAGAATCAATCTTTCGGCGTCCATCCACACGAACAGACGAAATGCTCGCTCGCCAAGACTTTTCCGTCGTAAGGAAAGCGGCATCGGTGGATAATATTTTTAAGACGCCAAAGGATGTTCAGCAGACTCGAGCAAATTTTCCATTCTTATCATCGGCGAGTCTTCTGCCTTCTCGCCACACTTATACAAACAAAGAAAACCTTTCGATCACAATGCAAAAATGCAACACTTGGGATGGAGTGATCAAAGTTTCATCGCCCGTCGACGAGGAAGACCAAACGCAATGTAATTCAGCGTTAGAAGTAAAACATGAGAGCGACGACGAGGACACCCAACGCGAGGCTGACCACCGGGACGATGATGCGAGCACAAGCACGAAGGACATTGCTCATGAAACAGCAGCTCCGCTTTATTTTGCTAGCCATGGTTTCCAAGCTGTTTCTCAAGTACTACAAGAAAATATCATTGCAAATTTCAGCCGGCTGATTTTGAAAGAGGATTCTACCCAAGGCAAAGATRCCCATGAAATCACTGATAACGGCGGCGAGCTAGATTCAAACATAAACGACTCTCAGTCACCCGCTGATCCTACGTCAAAAAACGATGAAAAAATTCCAGACAAAACAACTATGGATGACAATAATGATTCCGAGGCCCACAGTCTTTTAGAAACCTCCGAGCCCGAGCAGAACTCAACCATGGATCGAAAACGACTTGGTCTTGCCACCGTGGCAGGGTCCATTGTTGGCGGAGTAGTAGGTGTTGGACTTGCCGGACCAGTTGGAGGTATGATTGGTGTGAAATGTGGGCAAACGGCAGGGATGCTAGGGCTACTTTTAGAAGGTTCTGTTACGGCATCGGTTTGGGCGTCGGGAATAACGGTGGGAATGGCTGCGGGTCAACGTATCCAAGAACGCCACGAAACCCACGTCCTCGCTATTGGAGAGGGCACCAAGCAACGTGCATTGTTGATGGTCCGTCCAACCATTCAACCTCCAGAACCAGTTTGGGATGAAATCTACCGGGAGGCGGGACGAAGCTATTCGGACAGCAATTCTGGGCTTGTGAATCGACTGCTCCCAACTGAAAGTCAGGCAGCTAAACGAGAACGTTACGAACGCGAGGTTGATATTGTTGAAACTGGGGAAGATGAATTAGCGATTAGCGACAAGGTTCTGCTGTTGGTGAGTCGTATTTTGAGTAACAAAGATAGCCTTCCAGGTCACATATATCGAAAGCTGATTGAAGCCTTTCGAAATAGATGCCGTGAAGTAAATCTACAAGATTTGTATCGTACAAAGCAAGACCAAAGACGAAATGACGTCGAAACAATTGAAACTGAGAAAAATAAACTCTCTGAAACCATCGGAAATGAAGATCAAAATGAAGAAAATCACCTTTMACTTATGCACCAAAGACGTCGAGATGCGCATGCTGTTATAAAGTATGTAACAACAAGCCTCTTGCTAACCCGCCCTGGCTTCGGCCATACATCTTCGTTAACAGAAAAAACGGCAACTGCGGTTGAAAGTCTTRTATTTGGAGAAATTTACGATTTAGTGATTGAAGAGATCGAAAGAGAATACCAAAACCAAGACAACCTWCTTCTAGAAAAAATTGCCGACTTTGAACGACGRCAGAATCAAGGATTGTGCTCCATTGAAACCCCGGGTAATTGCTATTTCGGTTCTGCTTCTTACATATCGGAAGCTGCGCTCGAAGCTCTGTGTTGTTTGCCACAGACACATTCTGCAGTAGACAAACTTCGATATTGTGTTGTCTTTCTCGAACAAATCTCTGAAAAATATTCGAAGTCTGCGGCGACATCGTCAATGGGGGCTGATTCGTTGCTAAAGATGGTGTGCCAACATATATTGCTAGCGAAAGTCATTGGAATCAATTGTCAAATTGCATTTTTAGAAGAGTTTGCTCGTGACGAGCAATTGCTAAGGGGGCGAGAAGGYTATGCTCTGGTAACTTTGCAGGCGTCGCTGCATTTTCTCAATGCTAGTACAAACTTTGAATCTGATATCTTTGGTGAAGATTCAGATTAGGCGATGCATTTACTGTCTTGCTTCCTTTCTGGTTAAGCTCGGAAAAAAATTCCAAACAGTTTCACCGTGGTGTAAAAGAAAAATTAGTATCTCGTAACGACGACAGAACTTTTAATGTGAAAGATAAAGATAGGGTTCAGTTGGATGCCAGTTGAACCATTAAACATTTGATTTTCGTGTATGGTTGATAAGCAGACTTGCTAAGATGATTCATTAATGTTTTTTCAGGAGTAATCTGACAATTGCTACAACCCTCATAACTACTGCTGTGACTTACCACATAGCAATCTCCAAATTTCCAYCTAGCAATTTGGTGGTTCTGGAATCTGTGTACAAAAACACTCTGCCTAGTACAAGGAGTTTTGTATATGCTTGTTGTTCCTTTAAGAAGTTGTGAATGCCAGTGCTGATTCATTGCTTGTTCTTTTTCTTCATCACTTGTTGTTGTTGTTGTTGTTGTGGTGGTGGTGGTGGTGTTCTCATAATGATGAAGTGCTGTGGTTTGAGTGTTACAGCACTCTGAACAAGAGGGATGCAGTCTCCATACCGTAAGACTTCTCTACTAGTAAATCAGCATGCCTCATATCACCTTGGCACTATTTTGCTGCAAGAATGCCTGTTCAAGAATGAGTCCCAGTGTTTTAGTAGTACTAGCCTAATTGTACTAGTAGAGGTATGCAAGTGGTTGGCTTATTTGGTTGGCTAAGAAGATGTGCTTCTTGACTACCACTTCTTGCTTGTGCATACTACTTAGAACCTTGATGGTTTTTGCTACTCTGGACTTCCTGAAGAAAAGAAAGGAACTTGTTTTTTTGGGGTAGAATCCATTTATGCTTCAGTACCCCCACCAAAATTGCAAATAAATTAGTACTTGTACATTGATACTAAAAACCAAAAAATAGTTCTTTTTATCCTTGCACTAAGATTTTGCACCAAAACAAATTATTTGCGTTGCCCACCCTTGTCTGTCTGTTGCTCCTGAAAATAGTTTACTGTACTTCAAAACATCCTTCCTCACATATTTTTTGTTTGTTWAGTCAAATTTTGGATACTGGCCCTGAATATGTGTCATTACAGTTGGGCTTATGTAGGATTGTGTACATTCATTACCAGGAACTTCCTTTGTCACTATTACTCTTATTTCAACTACTGGTTACTATCACTACTGTGCTTGTTGTTCTCCCTCAGCAGCAGCAGCAGCAGCAGCAGCAGCAGCAGCAGCAGCAGCAAGAACTTGCCTCCCTGCTACAATGCAGTCAGGCTTGCAAAAATTGAAACTGGGAGCACATCTTTCAAGACAAAAGGCCAGATCCCAATTTTGCCATCAAACCAAGCATTATGATGGTGCWAATCAAACCTTGGACATGCTGTGGCACACAAGAATATATCCTTTACCATATGGTTCTTAGACTTTGATGTAGACTTAGGTTCATCCTCATTAGCAAGCAGTCCTCTTCAAGTAGAACCATTTTTCACTGATATGAATCCAATTGAACCAATTGTTGAATCTTCTGCTTCTTTCATCAGTGTGAAACAATATCTATTCAACTTGTTGCAGCACAGTTTATTTGCAGGAGTTACTACTAGTGACTTCTTACTCCCGTTGTGCCTTTTAAGAATTGTACCATGCTTTACCATACAAAGAAGARATGTCTTTAGAATTCCAGTTGCAGCAGAGGAAAGACTTCTTAGATCACCTTGATCTTTCAGCAGAACATTCCTTACAACCTCATCTAATCCATCCAAATGCCTCAGTTTGCAACCAGAGTTCACCAGCAGGGCAAATGATGGGATCCACAGTTTGCTTGTGCCCTTTCCAAACCCTTGCAATTGTCCTGATTGATATGTCACAGGTTGCTGTCGCTTCCTTGAGGACTCCCCTTTCCAGAATCATCCCTCCAGTAGATCTCTGATTGTTTGTGAGGTTCTTGCTCAGATTTTACTTGGAGGAGAGGTGTTGCTGCTTGAACCGCTGCTAGTATTTGGTGAAGAGTCACTGCTTGAGGAATCACGGCTGCTGCTTGGTGAGGAGCTGCTGCTGGATGCTGCAGAAGTATTGTCAGAGTAGTCTTGAGTCTGCAATCATTGCATCTGTGTTAATTTTTTTAGACAGAATCAAGGGGGGATTTAACCCCAGATAAAATAAGACCATGTACAATATGTAGAATCAGTACCAGATACTAGAAATGAGCATGCGCGTGAAAAAATAATAATTTTTGACACATGAAAATACACCCTATTAACATGGCAAGTTCAATTTTGACAATGGTATGGTGCACCTCTTTTGAATACAAATGACCAATATAAGAAATCAAACAATACTAATCTGAAGTCTCCAATAATACTAAGTATTTGCTATCATGTGCAAGTAGCGGCTTATCAAAACGACTGTTGGAACCCTCTCAACCAGCAGTAACTTAAAAATGACATTAAAAAATAACCCCATTTGAAGCTTTATAACTTTATTATTGCTTGTGTGACAATAAAAGGTATTACACATTCAAATAGCGTTAAATAAGATGAATGGAATAAAAAAAGAACCATCTAAATCACCCAAATATTGAGCTTATTCCAATAGTAGTAAACGTGGTGTTACTAGGGTACAATTGGCCACGGTGCACTGCACTGCACTTCACTAACTTTAGTGCGTGGTAGCCAGGAGGACTTACCGAGGAAACAAAAATAAACTTGTTTTGGTGTGGATTTGTACAAACCCTGGTATCTCATTTTTTGCAAATAAATTAGTACCTTGACCAAAAACAGATTATTCATTTTTAACTTAAACATTCAGTCATTATTGTGACAACAAGTCATTCTAGCAATAACCTAGTTTTTGCACCGTAGTAATTTTTTTTGGCTGCCGCCCTTAAAAAAAACAACGGCAGCGGCTGCAGCCAATCATTCTTGGATGGAGGAAGAAGTAGTACCAGCAGTTAGTAATTCGTAATAGAATTACACCTAAAATTAACACATAATCCTGCCCCACTACTACTGTAACTTCGTCAGACTAGTTCTAAGCTGCCAGAGGATCCTTAAGCATCATCCCAATGACCTGGATTGCTCAATAATTGTATCATCCTCTTGGTCTGGGCAATTACTACTAGTCTGGTGGTCTAAAGTTGTTTTTTGATAGTAGAGTTCTGGCCTATTTTCTAACCAGCAGCTGGTCTCAAAACTGGCCAATTTTGGCCATACTGACTGTTAATGGAGAACCAGCTCCCCCTTGGGCTCTAATTGTGTAACAATGACACACAGCACTCTTGTTCTTAGTAGTAACAACACTATGACTGAGCATATCCCCAAGCCAAAGGGGATCTCATTTGAGCCGGTTCTTCTTGAGCTGTTGTGGTTAGCTTATTGAACTGTTTGGGGTTGAAAGAGTGACCCTATGTAGGATCAGTACTAAATACTGGGCTTCAAAATTAACAAATTTAACCATCATGATGCTACTAGTAATAATTTTTGGCGTAAATCAGTTTGAGTAAAATTACTTTTTTCCATGTAGTATGCGGTAGGCTTTTTACGGTTAACGCATTTTATATCGAATCAACTGGTATTCTTTTGTCGACAGGTACCGGTAGTCTGCCCTTCATCAGAGACGTTCAAAACTTGGATAATACCCCCCGCCACAAAATTATTCTGCAAGTCAAATTAACGTGAAACAGACGGTATGTTTCAAAGCTCACACAAAATCTGAATTTTTAATACTAACGAATTGTAGTTTGCTCCGGCACAATCAATACTTTCTTGTTAATCGAAGTTCTGTTTCCGGTATTCTTAGCTGCATCGCATTAAGAATTCCTACAATGGCTTCATTTGGGCTGGCAAATCCTAACGCAGCGATGGGCGGAACAACAGGTCCCGTCGAAGTTGCGACTATTTTTTCTGCAGCTTCGGAAGGTAACCTTGCGTTGCTACAATCGTCCATGACTCAATTGAACTTCGCCGTTACTGCCGCCGACGAAAATGGATATACACTATTGCATGCTGCTTCCTCTTACGGTCAGCTTGGAGTGCTTCAATATATCCTAAGCAATCTCGACAGGAACAACCCAACCCTCACGGCCTTTATCAACGCAGGCGACAACGACGGCGACACGGCACTTCATTACGCTGGAAATGCAGATGCGGCTCGAATGCTGGTAGAAGACGGAAGAACTGACACCCACAAAGTTAATAGTCAGGGTAAGACTGCTTTACAAGCCAAGACTGAAGAATTGGAGGAAATGAAGCAGGACGAAGATATAGAAGATGACGATGAAGACTTAGAGGCTGCGCAAAAGTTGATAGAATACCTATCGACTCTGCCATAAAAAATTATGTGTTGAAATTATTTTCCAAAAGAGAAAGGCAGGAAAGCTGAAATACAAGAATGTAAAGATCTATGAAGAAAAGAAATCGTGATCCGCGTTCTTACGATATCTTAATAATCAATCAAAAATCATAATTTGAGAATGGAAAGATTATCTGTTTCTGGGGGGTCATTTTGCGATGCAAAGATGTGCTATGGTATATGGGAAAGCAAATGAAAATGAATTGATAGAACATTTTATCAGAAACTGGATTGCAACAAAAACTTCCGAAACCGGGGCTGGACCTGGACAACAGGGCGCATCGGCCAAAGCGCTTGAAAAGTATGTCACGAATGAAGGTTACGACTACCTTTTCCWCCGAAGTGGACATTGAATTGTTCCTCGTGACGAATTCGCGTTCGTTCAGGGCTAATGCTTCGTGGATGCTTCAACGCCATGACTGCACTTCACTCCATCCAATTCTGATTTGCTTGTGTAATACGACCCAATAGACAGCAACAACAATAGTAGATCAATGAATCATCATAAGCTTCCAAACTATGAATAAAAGGATGGAGTATGGATCATATCTCTATTTGAAGCATACAAGCAGTACCAGTGAATAGTGTGACGTACTTGTATATCCATACTATTAGGTAGTAAAAAGTAGGTGTCAGGTAGACAACAAAACAGAAGATCCCTTTGTTCTGAATGCACCAGTGAATAAGAAATTCATTCTTGTAAAGGCGATATTACTAGAAGCACTAGCTACTGCTGGTTCTAATCTTCTGCATAAAGAGAGCAAGGAGAGGATGGGAGGAGGAGGTCCTTGACACAAACGCGAAGACGACGAGGAGGAGGAACTGGTGAAGATGATATTCCTTGTAGCTACTGCTATTTCTAGCAGTAGTACTACGTCGTACTACAATTACTAGTAGTACTATAGTACTGCTGGTAGTGATAAAAGCAACAGCAGAGCAACAACAAGAACGTAACAGTTACATCATATTTTTCTTCTTGTGCGCAATTCGGGTAACAATCTAGAAAGGTTACGGTATTCTCAGATTGTAAGTTCTTCGTTCTTGCCTTCTTCTACCGTTGGTACGGTGGGAGTACGCGGGAAAGGCTTCTTGTAATCATTCTTTCGTATCTTTCGTACTTCTCAGAGTATTTAATTTTTACGTCCGGAACATAGGAATCTCGTTTTCGAAAAAAAAAAGCGAGTCGTACGGATAGCTGTTCTTTTCGTAGTAACGCTATGGTACGTATTTTACCAAGAAGCAAACGTGTTTTTCTTGGGCGCGAAAACTACAGAAGTGTGATTGAAGAAATCTATTCTTGACACCAGAAGTAGGGCATAATAGCGACCACAAAAAAGAATTGAACAAAGGCCTACGGTACTCGTAGCATACAGAGATCCAAGACCAACACATTTTGGAAACTTGTTCTTGACCCAGCAAGTGCCGCGGGACCGATAGATCACTTCTAAGATTTTGATTCCTCACGTCTTTCCCCCTTCTTGATCCCTCTTACCGGTCGTGATGGTACGAGTTTGCCAACCTCACAATTTTCCATCACTCTATTTTTACTGACTTCGATTCCCTCTCAAATTGCATTGAATCCTCTATCACCGTCAGAAAAGTATTTTCGATTGCATGTATTGCATTGGGCAGGCAACATCTGACGCAACACAATAGCGGTGAATATACCAAGTTCATTGAAACCATCCACTCGAATGACAAGGCAAGAAACGATCATGGACTCCTTTCCTCTCCCGCCTCTTTACTACGATTCCAGCAACGACACTACAAGCATCGAGAAGACGCATGGCAACGAGAAGGACAGTTGCGCTCTTCGTGTTAGAGGAACAGCGGCAAATGGATCTGCACCTAATCGTTACTGCCACCACAACGGTACCATGCACATCGGAAAAACCAGAAGCCATCGCCACGACGAATACAACGCCTTTGAAGTTTCACCACTCCCTTTATCGCAGTTAAGATCGCAATCACMTCATTCCTCCTTCTCGTCATCCTTTTCTTCCTTCGTAACATCACCTCCTCGTTCGTATGCACCACACTCGTACGATAGGTTCACGACTGCAAATCCTCCGAAGACACCCTCCTCCGTCCACACGGCCGAGACTCACCTCGTGATGACTCCGGGAAGCAGCATTGCTTCGCTGGGGTCTCCAACTTCGAATGGCTACTGTTCTTCCTCCTCTTACAGTGGTACAGGTACCCCTCGCAGTCCTAGACGGCAATCTTATCCGTCGACCACATTCTCACCTTGTTGTTCACTTCCAGAGGCCATCGCTGTGGTCATGACTAATGATGCGGTGTCCACGAATAACACACAGGCAGGTACTTTAAGAGCTACTACGGTGAACACTACGAAGGACTTTATACCCACGGCAGCATGTCGTACGCACCCAATGGAGCAGCAACAACACGCATTGCAGACAGAGAAGAAAAATAGACCACGCAAGAGTAGCCTCTGCCTAGAAGATCTGCTGGATGTCCACAACGGCAGCAATCATTCTTGCAATAGCAATAGCATCAACAAGAGCTTCAATAATAGCAGCAGCAGCAGCAGCATCTGCGTTCCTGCCTCAACCTCTTCTTTCGACAATCATGATTCGTTTGCTTCTACGCGAAGCAGGTACAGTAGCGCCAGTAGCAATAGTGTTTTGAGCGGCCGAGGCAAGCAAAACAAGGTCAAAACGGAACTCTGCATGAACTTTGTGGCGGGCAAGGTTTGTCCCTTTGGTATCAATTGCACCTATGCGCACGGGGAGCACGAACTCCAAACCAAGACGCTTCTAGATTTGCATAACACTGGACTCATCGATGACGCGGCCACTTATCGAGTCAAGCCCTGCTTTTCGCACGTGGCCATGGGATCCTGGTGAGTAGGTACTTCCGTTTTATGTTGTCTATTTGTTATGAATGTCGAGCGCTGCAATGCATCTTCCCGTGATACAGCCTCTCGTGGTTGTTTTTTCATTCCTCCACTCAACAGTTCGATGTGAATGCGTGTCTTTTTTATCTTCCTTTGATCCTTCTCTGCCCACACGCACGCGAAATGCACTTTTCTTTCCTCAAATGCAAACAGCCCATTTGGAAAGCGGTGCGCCTGCCTCCACGATCCTCGAGTTGCGGGACATATCAACAACAAATCTTGGCTTCCCATCACAGAGACACAAGGGAACAACATTGCCACGGATATCAACGTCGAAGGCCTGCACCAGAAAAGACGATTCACCATTCTCTATGGGAACCCTTTTGTCGGTGGGCCACAGTTCGAGGCTCTCCAACTAGCAGCCTTTGGAAACACCGCAAACCACAAAGCAAATCGCAGTGACGGAGAAGCCAATGGCACAGATTTCAATTCAGAATACAACTACTATTGGGATGATCTCTACAATCTTGTCTCTAACATCACGGGCAATGTAAGCAACAACCATATGAGCGGCAAAACCGGAAGGAAGACCAACACAAATAAATGCGATGATTTCATTGGCGCCCGGAGCAAGCGTAAGAATCATAACCGCCGCGGAAGTAAAAACACGAATAATCCTCCGTTGTCGGAAGCCCAAAAGCTCTCTATCGCTCTACAAATGCACGGTGGAACCCACAAGTGGATGTATAAATACCGTCCTTCCCACGTCATTTTTGGAGAAATGTGCATGGTCCTCGACAAGCGAGCCTTTCAGCTGTTTCATAACTGCACCCATAATACAGGAAGAACGACCACCGTTGCCATTCCTCTCCCTCTTTCCAAATACAAAGCCTGCAATCCCAATCATTGCCTCGTTCGCGAAATTGCCYTTGGGCCTGACCAAGATCCATCCGTGCGCCCGGTATGTATTTTGAAAAAGCAGTCACAAGGGAGCTGTGAATAATGGTGGTACTTCATCTCTCACCTGTGCTCTTTCATGCTACCTGCTATTGCTTCACCATTTCTTCTTTCAAATCGCTTCGATGCTTCCAAAAGGTTGCACTCTGGTTCAACATTCCCGAAGACCAGGTCACCGAGTGTACACTAAACCAGCAAAAGCGCTTTCGATGGCGGAAAAAACAAAATCCAAACAAGTGCAATCGTTTCGGTGATAGCAAAAACAATTGTTACTCCCGGGTCTCAAACACATCTCCCTTTGATTATCGCGATTCGTTCGCAATGATTCGTCCCATGGATCGCGAAGCCTTCTCATTGGTAAACAGCATCCTCCTGCATCGCTACGAAACGGTCCAAGCATCGATGATTAAATCCATCAGCGAGCGTTCCGCTGCCCTCCAGGCAGTCGCTGAAAAGTACACAGTCCTCGAAGAACAGTTCGACCATCTCAAACGATTCTGGGTCGCCTGGACCTATCCAAGTTTCCCGGGCCGTCCACCTATCGACGAGAACACTCCCGTTCCCCAAGTGGATGTGAACTATGTCCTGAGTGACAGCACAAGGGAAGCAGCGAATCATTCAGATGGTCCCCAAAATTGTCGAAATGAAACCAATCGTATATGGGAGTCCTTTCTTGCGACCTTGAAAGCCACCAGAGATGACCCGAATCGCYTCTCGGTGAAACCCACGCCTATGACTTCTTGGTTCCTTGACGACTGTAACCACACCAACTACAAAGTTGGAAGACATAAACGTCTCCCGATCTTTGAGCAGTTGAGCCGCGGTGAAATTGTCGATCCTTGGAACCGTTCCCTCCCTTACATCAAGGAGGATCCACGCGATAGCAACAAAAAAAGTACCTGCAGCACCAAGATCGACGACAATGAGAATCACTCCGACGAACGCCAACCGAAGCGTTCGTATCTGCGTCAAAGTGAACGTTGCTGGAAAAGCCTGCTCCTTTTGAACAATGACCTGCATGAAAGCGAATGGGACGTCGTTATGGATCATTTTACAAACTACTCTCGATCGAAAAAGGTGTTGAACATTCTTCAACAGTGAACCGAGCGTCTGGAAACACTACTCGAACCTGTAGGGAACGTTCATGGAATTTCTCTCCTTATGTTGACACTATACAATGGCATCACAATTGGAGTAGCAATGCATCGATTTTAAAAAAGAGTTACAATGTGATCTATTGCAACATTCCATGAGTATTGCTATGCCCTAGTACCCTATTATATTACTAGAACACGAGCTCTATGGCTATTAATGCAAGGAAAGCCCTCCACTCGTCGCGTAAGCCAAAAACAGGCAGGCAATGCCCCCTGCAATATAGAGAGGATCGTCGCCGCTGATTTGAAGGAACCTGGGCTTTTCTTTTAGATAACCACCCCCAGCTCCCTGTACCAATCGGTCTTCCTCCGCATCGACGTTCTTGGGATTTAGAAGAATTTTTTCGAATATACCCAACGCCGAAGATTTCAGTTCTTTCCTCCGCCGGACCTCGTAGTCCTCTCCAATTATCCCGTTGTTTCCACTCACGTTCGTGCAGCTTTCGATCGCCGATACGCATTCGGCAATGCTTCCACCTCTATCCATGACATCTGCAAGGGCATCTAGACAGCCCAAATGAAGCCGTAGTTGAGTCATAGTGTAACCCATGGCGAACCGTATCCTGGGAGAAGGAGAAAGGTTTAACGGGGTTAGTCGAATGAATCGTTGACAATTCAATAAGATTCAAAAATCCTTTTTACATGTTGCGTTGCTTTGCGTTGACCCACCTGTTTTCTTTGTCTCTTTCAGTGAGTTCTGGTTCCGCATTTGCGAGAATCTGTTGGAGTTGATTGATGTCTGCAAGACCACCCTCTGCATATCCATAGGATATGATCTCAGCACAAACACCCGCACAACTAACAACCGCCAACTTGTCCACAGTTCCATGGTCGAATCCGCGGTACGGCCAAGAATTCCTGGGTTGATCCTCCGTTGCAATTTTGAGAAACGGATTGTTTCTGTAATCTTTCTTGTTTCTAAAGACCGATTGTGTTTCAAGGTCCATCGCTCCGCTTCCTTCGGGACTAAAGAAAGGGGCATCATTAACACGTGGTCTCGCCCTTTCTGTTTGGCTCTCATCACCGCGGGAGATGTTTCGGTCGAACCCCAACATTCGAGCTTTGTCTTTCCCTACGTCCTTATCACTCAAAGGATAAAACTCGACTGCATTTTTTACTGCATTTGTAGAATATCCTGCGATTGGATATCCGAGAAGATGAGCTATCAAGAAGTGACCTGCCTCGTGTTGAACCATTCGTTTGCGGTAAACAGGAAATATTTGGCGTTGGACCGAAACCAGAAATGCCTGCAACTTATCCGTAGAACCAATGCCAAAGCCAACTAGTGCACTACATTACAGCCGGAGAATGGTTGTTTCACGGGCATTTTGATCAGACATAGCGACAATGTATCATCGATGTATTTGCAACGATTGAGTTATCAAAACTTACAGTGGTGCGAAAGATAGTATCCATACAACTGCGAATCGGAAAATCTCCGGCCCAGGCAGATTCTCGTTCGCCACGATTGCACTCAAACTCGAAGCAACAAATGTGCCGAACACAGCGGCCGAAGCTCTATCTGCATCGCGATCCCCGTTCGTGTCGATCAGATCAAAAATTCCGTATTTCATGTTTCGTACTTTGGTCTGGATTGCGAGGTCTCCGTCGGATATGCTTCTGTCGGAGAGGCCGGGTGGGATTTGACTGGATCCGAACAAGGGTCGCTTGGCATTATTGCCGTCTGCATCGAGAAATAAAGCACGTTCCAACAACCTGCGAGCAGCCGTTCCCGACTCGACGTCTTTCAATTGGCTAAGCAAATCCTCATCAATCTGTCTGCTGCGAGGCGACATTTTCCCGGTTTGTTTGGTCGAAATGTTTGTATCGCCGGACTCCAGCGACGTGGAACTGGGTGTCCTTATCCTGTGACCAGGAACAGAGCCATTCGATCGACCTGCTGTCTTTGGTAGATCGAAGCCACCAACCGTAGCAGGAAGCGAGTTCAAAGAGAGCAAGATTCCCCACAGAATGCAAGTTTTCTGTGTCGACAGCATTTTGTTCTTGTTGGAGAGCGAGGCAGAAACAAGCAATTAGGCTACTATTCAACCTTAGCACGACAAGCTGCCTTTCAATGTGAAGTCTAAAGATGTCTTTCTCGACCAAGTGGGTTTCTCAGCGCTGGCTAATTCGAAATTTGGAATCAGAAGTTGTCGATATCGATTGCGTAGTTTTTCCACGAGAGGAGTTTTCTGTCGTGAATTCGTTGTCGGCTGCTTATCCGATGATGTGTTATTCAGTGTTCCTCTCTACCTGTACGTACCGTACCGTAGTTCAGGCAGTTCTCCTAAAAATGCGACACGATTTGAATACAAATCAAACGAGTCATCAAGTATGTACCGTAGAAAAACTAAAAAATGCATACGGTACCTACTACCCTTTATGAGATTCTTGTACTTAAAGTACTTTATAGCGTAGGTAACGAACGAACATTACACTAGAACACTGTGGAAAAGTAACTATGATTTATGGTACAGTGAAGCGGGAAGCGGACGGGTCGACTAGATAGTACACTTAGGTAGATAGTACAATTCAACCGAATACAGTGGAGAGGGACAAATATACCAATAGAAGCTATGAAAACGCAGCTTTATGGTTTGTGGATGAGATAGTAAAATGTGCGAAAAGAGAATTCATTCATAGCTGAGCCATACGATAAAATAAGGAACCACTGGTACTACTACTAGTGCGACCACAGAGGCTGGTGCTGATGAGGAATGTTTCCAGCTTGCACAATCCAGAATGAATCTAATCCGAAACCAAAGATGGGGTATGTGCAATTCTTCCTCTCGCTGGCAGTATGGATAAGGTGGTTTCAGCTCTTCCTTCATTCATCCTTTCACTAACATATTCTACATCCCAACCACTCATTGAATCCATAACAAGAGTTGAGTTGAGTAGGATGATCAAATTCATACTATTTGTTACAGCCACTGAAAGTCTCTGACTTCGAAGCGATAATCCCAGTGCATATCTATCTATCCGAAGTCTGACACACGACCCGCAGTTTTCTTCACGAAAAAAGCCGCTTTTGTTCCGGCTTCCTATCTTTTCGTTTTGTTTCTTGTGGTTGCTCAGCAAAAGAAAGATCCTCGGCAACGCAGCAGTCGGAAAAACATAAACAGATCAATTGCTGCTAGCAATCCAATCATGACCTTGAGCTTGTTTTTCTTTTCTCGATATTTAGCTTGCAGAGCAATCAATTCCCGCTTGGTTTCTTCCGTTAGTTGCCTCGTTTCCCAGACGTCGTTGTTGGCACCCTGAATCTGTTGGCGCTGTCCGTGCAATTGATTCAACACAGCATTGGCGGTTTCCTCGGCCTGGTATTGCGTCGCGATAGTATCCTGGAGGGTGGACGTTTGTTGCTCGGCAACAGTCTTTTCGGAGTAGGATTGCTGGTACGAATTGAATCGGTTGTTTAGTCCACCACTTCCCGGAGCCGACATGATTTTTWAAAAAATTAATAATTCTGAAGGCAACTATGGGTAAAGACTGTCTCTGTTTCACTTTTCCTACTAAACCCTCGGCCCTTTGCTGCTATCCTCGTGGTTTGGGAATGATGGCTTGTCTTCGAAGAATTGACTTGCACAGATTGATCGATTTTTGGGAATTAGGGAGTGCTAGGAAAACTGCTCTGTTCTTCTTTATGGTAGGCTCCGGAATGATCTAATGTTGCTTTTTGTTTAACGTTGGCTTTACTTCTGTCGGCAGTGATTCGTTTTTTCGATTCTGTCGAAGATTCAGCCGCGTTATGAAGTTTGTTGTCTCAACTGTCATTTCGTTGAAACTGTAGCTGTTTGTTTCCTGTCTCTTCACACATTACACCTTCAGTGTTCGACGCGGCACGCGCGTGTCGGTTTTCAATTCAAAAACTCGGGATGTCGTCCATTTGGGGGAGGGGGGGGGGTCAACTATTTTTGCTCGCAACAGCGCTTACGACAACATGACGCATTGCAACTACATGACGTAAATATGATACATATGATACATATGATACATACGTACTTGTACACCGGAACGATGATAATGAAAAAGCTACCGTACGTACTGGTACCGGAGACAGGGGTCATAGGGTTGGGGTTCCTAAATTTATGACCCCTGCCGGAGATATGTACCAGTACTCGTAATAAAAGGGGAGTTTCCTGCTTCAGCTTGTGGACTGTGGACATCAGAAAGTAGAACGTCGTTCGTCGGCTAAAAGAGTGCTGGTAAAGTGCGTGTGGACAACTATTCTAACCGATGCCACAAATGCACTTTGCAGCAAATAGAAGTCTACCAAATACACGGTAACAATATTTCTAGCTATATTTTTCATAGTACTTGTCCAGTTTTCTCACCTTCAGGAGATTCAGAGGAACCCGTGCGGTTAGAATTGATGCGGCCCCCAGGAGTAACTTGCCTATAGGCTTTGCTCCCCTAAAACCGCTGCCTGCCGTCAACAAGCCAAGCCCTGCTTGCAATAGTACGCCTAGGAATATCACTTCATAACTGTTCTGCAAAACAATTTTGCTTCTCTCGTTCTGTCGTTCCACTTCGAGGGCCCTTACACGGAGTTTAAAGTCGCCCTTCTCGAGACGGTCGGCAATGTCTTCGACCTTCGCGGTTCGTCGTGGTTGCGTTATGAACTGGTTGATGTCCTCCGGTCGAAGGCCAACACGTTTCCCGATGCGAAGCAGCGTTGTTTTCAGTGCACTTCCGTCCTTAAGATCAATCAATTCCTTCAGGTAGGGAACCATGATCCGTGTCAAATCGTATTTGGGATTCAGGGTTTTACCGATTCCGTCCAACGTGAAAAAYGCCCTTAGTACGAACGTCCACGTAGGGGGGAAGATGAACGGAGAGTCTCTGTTCAGCGACAAGAATTCTTCTCCCAGCTGAGATCGACGTTGCCGGATGATTTTCTTTTGCTCTTCCTCCRATAAATCGGTTTCCCATGTTTCGTCTTTCCGTAACGTGCTCTGGAAGCGATCGATGAAGTCCTGTCCCACACGCTCGATCGCCACACGGTCCAGATCGGGTCCAGTGCGAAGCATCCCCATCCGTTCCAACGCATCGCAGGCATCCTTCACACTATTGTCGTAGTATACGGCAAACATAAAGTCTACGAAACCTTTTCGTTCCACCGCGCCAAAGGAATCCATCATACCAAAATCATAGAAAATCAGTCTCGCCTTGCCATCGGGACCCTTTTCGACCGAGATATTTCCTGGGTGGGGATCGCAATGGAAGAAGCCATGGCGACAAAGTTGTTCCAAAAATGCCTCGGCGGATTTTGTAGCAATGTCGACAGGATCAAGTCCCAGTTCGTTGATTTTCTCCATATCGGTGATTTTAACACCGGGCACGTACTCCATGGTCAAAACCTGACTACTGGAGTATTCTGGGTAAACATCGGGGACACGAATGTGCCTCCACTTGGGTTTATCAAAATTTTTGCTGCATTTGGGAAAAAAAGCCATCAGCCGAACAGAGTCAATGAATCACCAGGGCACACAACCTACAATAAGAAAAGGAACGAACTCAACTCACCTGAACTTCAAACCATTTTCCAACTCGTTCGTGTAGTCGATCTCCTCGTACAACAAGCGCTTGTTCTCTTCGTACACGCTGACCCAATCGCGCTGCGTGTTTTGGTCGAACAGGCCACCYTCCGATGTCATGTCCACCGCATCCGCAAACACCGCGAGCTGCCGAAGCTGGCCCAGGTCGACCTCGAAGAGGGCTTTTAGGTACCTCCTCTGGACCTTGACGGCGAACTTCTGGTCGCCCTTCGTCGCCAAGTGGACCTGACCCAGGGAAGCACCAGCAAGCGCCTTCTTCTCAAAAGTGTCGTAAATCTGATCAATCGGTTTTCCGAGTTCTCGTTCGATGATCTGAACCGCCGTCTCTCCGGAAAATGGGGGCACGTTGTCCTGCAGTAATTTCAATGATTCGATATACTCTTTTGGCACAATATCGATTCTCGTTGAAAACAATTGACCGACCTTTAAACAGAGGAAAAGGATCGCGTTAGCAAAAAACACAAAATAAATCAAGGCAGGTGTTGGAAACAAATTTTGAGTGAACCATGTATGGCACCAAAGGCCAGCGCTCTATGCGTACCTTGATAAAGGTGGGCCCCAGCCGCAGCAGGTTCTGGGTGATTTCCGCCCCTAGTCGCGATCGTTCTGCCGAGAATTTCTCCTCCGACCACTTGCCGCTCTCGAACTTTTTGCAGATTCTTCGGTCCTTGAGGTAAAAGGACGAAAAATACGCCCAAACCTCCGCCGATCGCCTCAGGACGGCCCACTTCTTGGCCCACGGCCCCTTGGCCGCGATTTCTCCGGTGCGTTTCCAACCGGACTGAAAGGCCTCGGCCTCCTTGAGGTATTGTTCGTAGGTCGTGTCTTCCTTTTTGCGGTTGCTCTTTTTCGGTCCACCCGACGTCTTGATGACATTGGCAAGGGCCTTGTAGGCCGACAACAGATAGAGCGTGGGCATCGCAAGGGTCTTCTTCGACTTGCTGGCCCAGCGATAAATGAGAGCCACCGAGTAGTAGAGCGGTGCAACGTTGAGGTTCGAAATCAACTCTTTCGTGGTGCCCTTCTGCGCACTGCGCCTGAGTGTGGAATTGGCGCCCGCCAGAACGAGCTTKGGCTGAAGGTCTAATGCATCCGTCCCGTTAAAGGCGTCCGGTTTCTTGTCCGACATTTCGTAGAGGGGGGCGTCCGAAAAGGCAACCCGCTCCAGCGGATCGACGAATATTTTCTCGAGCTCCTCGATCTGCCGCTGGACCTCTTCCTCCTGGGCCTTTCGGATTTTGTTGGCCAGATCCGCGACGTATACGGACAGTTCCTGGGACTTTGCGTCCGACAGCTGGAGCTGCTCGTCGAGGACCTTGGTGATGTCCTCCATGATTTCAGTGGATCCTTCGTTGATGCGCCCGCTGATTTCGTTGAGGAGCTCCGTCATGGAGACGTTCACGTCCGTGGCCATCGCCGCGAGATCGATCGGTTCCGTGGCGTTGGCGGAATCGGCAGCGATCAAGGTTGCCTCGGCAGAGGCGTCGCCATTGACCTTTGGCATCAGGTGCGAGGACCCGTCGCTTTCTCCGTTCGTTGAGGTTTCTTCGTCGAGGGCTTTTTGGTTCTCGTCCACCGTGGCGTAGTAACCGTACGGCCRGCGGCGACTGGACCGAAACGAATCCTTCGTGGACAGAGTGGGCAGCGGAGACACCATCGATTGCGACGTGAATCCTTGCGCCACAAACGAACCGCAATTATTGTCTTCCGACGAACCCCACCTCCGGGTGGGGGCGAACAGCGCCAGGAAACAAAGCGCATACGCCGAGGGATTCATTTTGTGTGTATGCGTTCTTAGTTGCACAAAAGCCGTGCAGGATTTCACAAGGGCGCAGCGTATCGGCGCACGAGGTGTTCCCGGAGTCGGACGAAACGCGTTGTGGATAGGGTTGAGATCAGATGCTATGCGATTCGACGGTCGCTKTCAGAGTTGATGTATCTCTTGCAGGTGCTGTTGCTTTCTTTCTCGGCGAGACAGTTGAACGAAATAAAAAGGCCACGAGAACCAGCACAGCGCACAGCAGTAATAATGGGTTCGGTCCGTATTGCAGTCAACGGATACAACGAAGGCGCCAAGGGAGGTTTTCCGATCGAACAGAGAAGATGAGCAACCAGGCCCTTCAAACGAAAATTTGAAGAACACACCCCATCTTTATCTGCCAAAAAGCGTTCAAGCGTTCAACGTGGAATACGAGTACGAGATTTGCCGTTCCGCCTTCAAGAAGGAACGGAACACAAATCAAAGCAACAACGATCGATCAGAGCATGTCGGTCTGAACGAATCTCGTTCGCCGCGCACTACCTACCTTGCCGCTACGTAACTACCGCTCAGTCGTACGGTGCGAGCTACGTAGTATCGTGTCATTGTACGCGCCGTAGTTTCCGYCTGTACCAGTTGGTCTGCCCGTGCGAGGGGTTCGCGTACTGGAAAGAAAAAAACAATGATGACGTATTGAATCTATCCGTGCCGATATCCATTTCCGTGACAAATGAATCAAAAGCACAATCGAGTCGAGTCACGGATCTAGGAAAATCTAGAACAATCTCTGCTCTGAAGGGAGCGAACTGCGAGTACGAGTATCAGTATTGTAGGATTGTCCTTACTCTAGTACGTACGGTACGTACGGTCTACAAATCAATTGCGAAAGACGCATGCAGTGCTAGGCACGTTAGAATTGTAATTCAGACACGCTGTGCTTCGATTCTATATCCCGGCGGATGGACTCTGCGAACGCAACCGGGCCTCGSAGGTGGTGAGAATAGCGGTGGAAGCTAGCACCGGTATCGTGAGTTCCGCCACGCTGCGCCGGCACGGCTTGCTGTACCGCCGGTAGATCATGTCGAGCCGCGACGACGACGTATGAAGACGGATCGTTTCCGCGTCGTTGGATAGCCGCACCGAGCACCCGACCAGGTCGCCCAGCTGCAGCCCCGTGGCGTGTGCAAGTGCATCGGGCCACAGGGAGGCAACGCCGCCGTCGTCTCGCAGGGCATAGCGGGCCAGAACCATCGCCGATGCCGCTATCAACGATGGTGGATACCTGTAGCTTGTATCGAATGCCAGCGATAGCTCCGATACGTAGAAACACAGGTACTGTGTTCGGGAATCTTTTTCGATATCCGCTATCATCAAAAACATGTTCAAGAATTCATTGGAGGAAGGGCAAGCCTTTTCAATCGAAGAGAGAGGACACGTGCAACCCATCGGGAAAGTGAGTGCCAGTAGTTTGATAAGAAGAAATGGCCGCAATCCGGATGCGGCAGGGATAACAAAACTCACCAGCTTCCAACCCAGGCGATTCAAAACAAGTTTTTCGGTTGCCGTGATGTTCGCAACGGAAAAGATGTTGTCGCAACAAAACGAAATATCTTTTTCCGTAAGAAACACCTCGTTGCGCTTGGATGCGATGGAGACGCACGCCCCGGCAACGAGCTGGAAGCGGCTGGTTTTAACCCTCTGCTTGCCGAAAGCACAACGATTGGCACAATTTTGGTAAGAACAATGCATGCAATGTCGCCAAGCCCGTAATAGGGCGCACCTAGACATGAATGGACTTACCTCGCCTGGCGAAGCGATGAATCGGTCGAACAGTAGCATGGMTTGAAATATGGTACGATCTTCCAAGTCAAAGCATTCGACAATCTCAACAATCTGGAAGAAAGTTTTTTAGAATCAAAGAATTAACGAAAGAAATAACAATTAAAAAACCAAACTCTCCTTAGAACAACTCACCCAGTCCATTATGTGTTTTCTCCCCTCGTAGTGATAGCTCTCGCTGTCCCTATCTCCCAACGAAGCTTTCTCGAGATCCATGAGATGACCTACAAGAGAAATCTTGTTGTCGGATTCGGCGAGCCAGCGTTTTTGGTTCAATTTTTGTTTCTGCTTGCAGGAAATTTCTTCCATTATCGACACCGCCTCCGTTTCGTTATCGCATCGATACCAGCGGAGAACCCTTCCATTCCAAATAGATATACCGGATGGGAATCGCTGCGGTGGAAAAATAATCCCTGTTTGGTGGTTTCGATCGTTTCGCAAGAAGTCTTCCTTCGATTCAAAATGGTGAACGTATAAATCTCGGAGGATAGACGGGCTTATCTTCCCGTCCCGGGATAAGGATAACAGGAACGTAGATCGTGTAGCGCGCTCCCGAACAAAGAAGTACAGCTCGGGAACCCCCCCGTCGCTTGCAAGACCCCATTGTTTCAGGTTCACAAAACCAATCAGGCTCGATCGCAAGGAAGTCTCACTTGACGACAAGGATYGGACCTCCTCCCGAATCCTAAGCGATTGATGCACCCTGCAGAACCGACAACCATGATCCCCGTCGTTGTCGCCGTCGTATTCGCGATCACCCTCGCGCTCCTTGATTCCGGCTGGAGTCGCCCACAACGACCTCGAATCCACTATGTCTCTCCACTGTTTGCATACCAAGCCAGCCACCCKGATCGATKCGCCATCCACAATCTGGTCGCTAGAAACGAAAAATTTGAATACCTGGTGAAGGACGTCCACCGAGAGGAGTGACATGGTTCAAGAAAACTAGGTAGCTTCGTTCCGAAACCACCAATGCGCCGATGCGAATGATTCTCGAATTCTTGCAAGTTGTGGTTGGGTCTCGACTGACAAGTTGGTGGCTGATGCTCGGTGAAAAAGACGAAGGAAAGCGAATCCCAAAAGCTTGTCACTCAGTGAAGCATTGCTATTGTGCTTCGGTGAACGGAAGATGTTCGAAAGCGACAGGTCGGAGCAAGGCTCGGATGGAGGTGAGTCCCGTCGTTAAATTCTAAAAATTCAAAATGCGGTTGACACTCCAAAAACGGCCAAAAAAGCAGGGGTCATAAATTCGGGAGGGTCGTACAGTACATACGTACGTACGGTACGTATATAACTGGTACTGTTGCTTCGTACAGGGCCCTCCGGAACCCACAGGCGGATCCCCCTATTGAAATCCAACAGTCGGGGGCATGATTTCGCAGGTTATTTTTCCCATGAGGTAACCCACAATTCTAAAAAGTGGGTTATTTTTCCCATGAGATAACCCACAATTCTAAAACATGGGTTATTTTTCACCAAAAATAACCCATGTTTGACTGGTGGATTTGTGGGTTTGTGGGCTAACCCACAAATAACCCACAGAATCACCCAGCACAAAATCACCCACGAATAACCCGCCATGTTTTGAAATGTGGGTTCATGATGGGTTAACCCATGAATAACCCAAAAATCTGCTGGGCCTATTTTCAAACAACAAAAATCATTGATTAATTAACATCAATGACTAAAATACTACTTAACATCCTTGGTTCTCCTCTAACCCACCAAAAGACTCTAAATTTGTGGGTTATTCATCATGGGTTATTTGTGGGTTTTTCGTGGGTTATTTTTCCAATCAAATAAACCACAATTCTAAAACATGGTGGGTTATGTTTCACCAAAAATAACCCATGTTTTTCTAGGGGAGGAATTCAAAAAGGGGGATGTACGYGTGGGTTCTGCAGGGCCCAGCAGCAGTAAAATAAAAGCCATACTCTGACAGTTATGGTTATTACTATATGATTGAATTTTTGGTCTGGACTACTAACACTAGTACTAGTAGTATTGTTAGTAAGAAAGAGGAAAAAGACATCTTCAGCTGCTAATGATGCAAAACCATGGCACTCCTCATTTCTACATAGGCAGGCCTATGGTGGTGGTGGTGGTGGTGGTAGTAGTGATATTTAGAAAGTTACATTACTACTACTAGCTACTAGTACTACTAACATGATTCCTTACGTTATACTACTACTACTGCTAGTAGTAGTTGCAGCAGCATCAGTACCAAGAAGTCTCACACAAAGAGCACTACTGGTACTGCTGCTGCTGCTGCTACTACTATTAGTACTAGTACTAGTACTAGTAGTAGAGGAGTTCTAGGAGTAATGAATCCATTCATTCAGTCATCATCCTCATGATATATTCGACTTCATACTAATATCAGTAGTACTACTAGTACTAGAAGTGACATGATTTGATGCAGACAACAACAAGAAGAAGATTGGTGGTGAGCTTCAAATGGAAGTGAAAACTTTACCATTCTTATTCTTTGACGTGATGATAAAAATAATGAAATTGAGGATCTCCTCCTTCTCCTACTAGTAGTACTACTGCTGCTACTACTAGCACTACTACTACTACTAGCACCAGCCCTCCTCACAATACAGCCACCAGGAGGGGAAGTAGTACTACTACCAGCAACATTTCTTCTTGTCCTTGGCAATAATACTACTATTAGTACTATTACTAGTAGTATTCACTATTCTTTCTTGATTGGAAGGAAATCTGTTATATAAATAGTAGCACCAGTGTTGTTGTTGTAGTAGTA
>CAACVS010000302.1:33060-85046 GCA_900660405.1 Pseudo-nitzschia multistriata | reverse complement strand
AGTAGTAGTAGTAGTAGTAGTAGTAGTAGTAGTAGTAGTAGTAGTAGTAGTAGTAGTAGTAGTAGTAGTTGATTTGTTCTCAGATATCCCATCAGCAGTAGTAGACTGTTAGAGTCCAGCTGCTGCTGGATGGAAGAAACAATATCATCTCTCTAGTATATTTAACCTCGTGACCTACTACTAGTAGAGGCGCACAGAAGGCCAGAACCATCATTTCTGTGGAGAAGGATGCTCCTAGTACTAGTAGTAGGTCCAAGGGGCAGCAGCTCCAAAGTGGCACGACCAAGTAGAAATCAATCAATGCTAGATATATCCWTCAATAAATTGAACCCCAAACTTCAGTGAAAGGATTGAAAGGAAATCATTCTGTTTAAGAGTACTAGTTTTTATGCTGTTATCTGTTCCTTCTATTCAACCATTCGCCTGTTCAGACTGATAGGATTGACACGTGTGATCCCAACAAGTGCAGTCAAGGTTTGGAATCCGGGTATGAACAATTAGCTAGCCTAAAGCTATATCAAAATGCACACTATGCACAAAAGTCATATATACAATGGCTCCGTCACAAATAGAGCTTGCAAGTACTGTGATCAAAACGTTGCTTCGGTACTTTGTCGTTCCCGCATGCTTCGATTCTAGGARGAGAGATGGAAAATTGTCGTATTCTAAGACCTATGGAAAGGAATGCATCGTTTTCGACAAAACCGACTTGATGCGGCGGAGGGGGACCTGTGTCATCCATGAACGCGATGCCCGCATCCAGTTCTCGATGTTTTCTTCTAGCGACGCAACAGACGGCTCGGCATTTGCAACCGCCCCCTTGCATTGCGCCGTAGGAAGGCTCCCGATCCTCGGACCCAGGAGAAAGCCCGACCGGAAGACCCGAACCATCTTGAAGACCCTGCTGCCGCTCCGTATTTTCTCTTCGATATATTCATCGGAAGTTTTGATGGCGTCCACTAGGTTCACATCGATGGCATCGACACCGAGCCACACGTTTCCACTTCCGATTTCATCGATTGTGTCTTTCAGGACGGGTCGAGCATCCACGACGTGTTGCTTAAAAGCTCTGTGCGTCTGATCGATCATAGCTTGAGTAGTGCGTTTTCCGTCTTTTGAAACTGGTCCGAGCAATCCTATCGGGGCCTTGTCTTTTCCTCCCCGAAACTCGAGTGGCTCGATGCCCCAATCGTTCAAGAGTTTGTTGACATTGATTTGGGTCCCGATGACTCCGATGCTGCCCAACAACGCAAATGGAGCCGCAAAGAGCTGCCCCGGACTCGCGGTACAACACAGCATGTAGCCACCGGAAGCAGCTACCTTGTCGACGCAGATTGTTAACGTAATCCCGGGTTCGTTTCGCAGCCGTAACAAGTGCTGCCCCGCCAAGCCGTACTCCGAAACACTTCCGCCCGGTGATTCCAAGAGCACCAGCACTTCTAGAGTGGAAGCAGAGGGCAGAGCATTCTTGCTATCTTCACTCCCCCTTGTTGTTGCGTTCGCCGCAGCCTCTCTGTGCATCGCAAGGCTGCGATATTCGCTTAGTAAAAATGCAACTTGTTGCCTAAGAAGTTCGAGGGAGGTGATGCTCGTATCAAGTTTCGTCCAATCTAGAACTACGACCATTCGACCATCATCGTTCTCGACAACAGTCGCATTTTCTGCCTTTGATTCGCGTCCGGCGCTTCCTTTGGACGAAGCGAAGTCGGGACAGATGGGCGTGGCCGAAGAAGATGGCCATTTCAATCCGTCGTGTCTAGTGTGAAGCGCTTTGTGGAGCGCCATGCCGTCCTTGAGATAATATTCGTTCAAACTACAAATCGCAACAAATTAAAAATTGATGGTTTCGTAAGTACTCCAATGTTGCAGCCCAATCCAGTACTCCACCGTATTTGACTCTTGAACGAATAATTCGGTCCAGCTTACCTCTCAAACGTAAAATGCTGATCGATGGGTGGAATATAGGCGGGATTGTAATTCATCGTCTTTTCCAGCAATGCACCTAGGAGGGGACTCGCATGGCCAATAAATTTCATGAGATTGGAAGATTCTTTTCCACCGGTCTGCATCCTCCTCATAAAGTCCACAAACAAGAGCAGCTTCAAAACATCCGTCACCTTGTTCTTGGATTTGTGTCGCTCGGAGAGATGTTTGAGCGCCCGGAAAATTTCGTTTCGAAACGCAAACACCGCTAGTACAATGGTGACCCTCGCCCTATTCTTTTTTAAAAGCTTCAGGACTTTCCCGGGCCGTGGTATTCTAGTCTTTTTTAACTTTTTGGACACCCTGGCCTTCACATCGTCGTCGTCGTCGTCCGATTCGTCAGATCGCGCATCGTCGTCGCTATCACTGTAATCATCGTCACTGTGTTCTTCGTCTGAACTTTCTTCTCCAAGGGGAACAAAGTCTGGGTTTTCCTCGAGAATTCCAGTGACACCGGCGGTTGTTTCGTCGTAGTCGTCGATCCCACCGCCACTGAAACGGGAAGCCAAATCCCGGGGATTGTTGGGTTTCTTGGCTTTCGCCGCCTCCGCAAGCTCGATATTTGCGGCAGCCAAAACCACAACTAGAACCAAGAGCCACCACACTGCAATTGCATTCCCCATTATTCAACTTCCTTTGTTTTTCCGAGTATTTGTGATACATAAAATTTCATAAGAATACGTTGTGGATGTGGAGCCAGTCGCGATCGATGATGATCAACAATCAATGATGATCACTGACGATCGATGATTTTGGATAGTGATTGAGTTCGAAAAGATCGAAAAGAAAATCATTTTCAGAAAAATCGTCAACTCATCAAAATCATTCCTTTCTTCGTGCCTGTTGACAGACGGACGAGCAGAACCAAAATCTCAAAAATCTTTTTATTGGAAATGAGTCGAATGAGTCGAATAAGTCGAGATACAATTCGAGTAACAACCAAAAATTGTTGCCGAGATAGTCCCGTATTCATTCAAGAGTGACGACGCCGATGACAAGAAAAAAGAAAATCTTCACTACGTGTACATCGTTCATGAATAAAGGTACGGTACTTGTAATACCTCCGCTACTAGTACGACTACGAGTATCGCACGATCAGCTTGCGTACGTTCACTGATTTCGATTCATCCGATGGAATAATGGAACAAGCACAGTTTCGAGTCAAAGAGAAAAGAAAGAAAGATTTTCCAAGCACCATCACCATGAAACTACTACACGCATCTATTGGTCTCTCCMTCCTGATCGGAAACCTGCCGAGCACAGAGGGATTTTCCCAGAATTCGTCCTCGCGGCGGAAGGCAACCTCGCTCGAACAAACCACGAGCGGGGATGCTTTCGAGATCAAACCCTTGTCGAGGAGAGGGTTTGTTGGGAGCACCGCGGGCTTGGCCCTGCTCACCGGATTATCGGCCCCGGCGGCTGCTTCCGGGATCGCGACCGCCTCCGACGGGAACCTCCCCGACCTGCCCAGCGAGGCCGTCCGGTCATACCTGCAGTACCGGGTTGGTCTCCAGGTCGCCGCCGACTACTACGTGTTTCAGTTGCAGGACATGGTGGGCGATATAGATCAGTGGGGAGAAGTTGGCCAGCTCTTTCGAGTAAACAACAACAAGGGCCAGGGACAGCCGTCCAAGATTGGTAGGTTCTGTGTTTCGAAAACGACATGAAAGGGAATCGAGAAGGCGAGAAGGCGAAGCGTTGTGTGCGGTGGTTGTGTGCACTGCGCRCATGTATATCCGATTCTTTCCATTAGGAACAATCCACGCCACTTGTCTTAACCTTTGGTGCCTCGTATTTTTTTGTAGAGCGCGACTATGTCAACCCTATGAGAATCTTGCTCCTGAGTTTCCCCCCGGAAGTTTCCGAAGACATGAGAGACGCGCAATTCCGGTTCGAGAAGGCCGCGAACACTGTCTCCAAGGCCACGGCGGGGTACCGACGGGATCTTCCCGTGGAGGTTGACGCGAAAACCATCGCCAGTGCCAAAGCCGGTTGGGAAGAAGGGAGAGTGGCCCTGAACGAGTTTTTCGTGTTGCTCAACTCCGCCGTCGGATTGAACGAGTTGACGCCAATTCCTCCGCCGGGACCCAACCAGAACAAAGAGTACGGCAGAAGTGCCCGGCGGTACAACGAGCTTCAGAAAAAGATTAAGCTGTGCCAAAACCGCGGGGGTCCGGCCCTCTCGCAAGCATGGGGTAAGCAGAACCGTCGTAGATGATGGATCAAGCAACCACCCTGTTTTCTCGTTTTTGGTATCTCACTCAATTTTGCCGTTTCTCGTCCGGCATTCCTATTTTTAACACCCGACAAATACTCTAATTTTATGATGTTTCTTATCTATGACAGGACAACTCATGGTGTCGGGTTACCTCCAGGATAGCTGTGGAATCCCAGATATGGACGACTACTTCACACAAAAATAATTGTTACCGTGTGTTGTATTCCTGCGTCGTCAGAAGCTAATTTTTTGCTCTCCATGAACTACTAAAGATAGAAAAAATCTCAATATTACGTTTAACCTCGTGTACTAGAAGAGTCAATGCATCGCCTTAACCATAACTTCTAGGGAGAGGAATGTTCCTAGCTGCTCCGAGGGGCGGCGCCCCCCTCAAAGGAGTGGTTGTGGAGGCGCGACCAAACAACTAAAGATAGAATCCCAATCTACGGAGCACTTTTCTTAAATCAATTTCATATTATTATACTAGTAGCATGTGTGATACGGGAAGCAAGCCGTTGGAGAAATTACTTATATCGGTATTTCTTCTCTCCTCCCCTCCGTTCTCTTGCCTTTTCTTGCGAACGGCGTTTTTTGCGTAGTTTGTTTCCTTCTTGTTTTTTCATCTTACGCTGAGCTGCTGCAACAGGATCATGAACAGCCTCTGCTTTTTGCTCCGTTTTGCGTCGCTGCTTCTTGCTGTAAGCACGCCGTTTGACTTCAGCATAGGCATTCAAAAAGTCGGTGGATGAAGTACACTTCTCTTCTAACAATAACAGAACCTCTTCGGCAAAGCTGTGTTCAGTGAGCGGAACATCAGCGTCGCTTGCACCCTGGTGTCCAAATGACGACGACTTTCGTTGTTGAGMAAACGCTTTTTGAGAAAACGATTGGTTTTCGATTTCATTTTTCGCCTCTGTACTCGACCGGTGCAGACCCTCTAACATCAGTTCTAAGTGAGGGGCCACTATATCAAAGTCACTGTCACTAAACGCTGCATAACATTTGAAGACAGCAATTCGTCGTTTGCTTCCTTTGTTTTTCGCAATTTGTGACAGCCTACGCAAAAGCCAAAACACTGGATCTCGCCCATTCTCTGCTTCCGGGTCGTCTTCTTGCAGTTTTTCATCCGTATAACAAAGCTYGGGATGCTTTGTCATCAACGGAAGCACMGTTTTCAGAGACTTGATACCAAGGTCTGAAAGCTCTTCGCTTTGTTCTTGTTCGGATACACCTATTTGAAATACAATATTTCGAACAACTTCAAACAGCATGCCTTTTTTCTGCGAGAAAAGCTTCACGGCGGAGTCCGACTTCAGGAGATAGCTTAAAATCCTCGATGCTGACAATTTGATCCAAGGGTGTGGATCTATGAGGCATTCTGTAACACTTGTCAACAATTCTAACTGTTCAATCAAAACATTTTCAAAGTCTTTCAAAAGCTTCTCGATGCAGACCAGCGAAAAGTATGTTGTTTCCCACTCCGATTCTTCGCGGTCCTCCAAAGTTTGTTTGAGATGGTGAATCCAAGGAAGTTCAAGCGAACTTGACTTAATGAATTCCGCACGAGAATCCAACAAAAGGCCRAACACCTGAAGTGAAGCAAGACGAAGTGGACCCGTCTGTTTCGACCAACGTGAACAGTAATCCTGGAATGTTCGAAGGATGTCGGTAGAGGATCGTTTGAAGAGTAAGATGATGCAGTTCGACACCTGCTGTCGACAATCCTTCGAGTCATCATTTAGAAGCTGCAAGACAAGCGGGAGGAATATGTTTTGACAATTTTTCTGTAGAAGCTCTTGTGGTACTTTTTCTATGAGTAAATGAAGCAACATTATTCCTGACATTCTCCCTTCTTGGTATTCGTAGCTTATGTTCGCAACAACCTGTTTGAGGTGCTGTTCAAATTTCCCTTCCCCCATGGGGTATTCTAAAAGGTACCGAACAAAAAGCCTCGAACATTCCTGTATTGAAATAGAAGAGAGAATGTGTAAGCACAATTTATAATTTTTCAAATTTCTCAAAATCGRGACACCCGAAAATTCTTACCTGACGAAGAGTTCCCTTAGGACTACGGACGACAAGTTTCATCATTGATTCCATAAGGTCATAAAATTCAGGTGATGTATACCGGTGTATCAAGACAACCTTGATGAGGTTTAGAGCTGGATTGTGCTGATCAGAATCTGTTATTGAACCCCGAATAAGCGATATTAGCACTTTCATCTGTTCAACGTTTAGTGGGAAACTACCCGTTATCCCATGTTCATCATAGAACTTTGAAGATGAAGTAATCGTTGGTTCTACGCCCTCCCGTAATTTAGTGCTATTCCCAATCAAGTGCGTCAACGTTCTGAAGCACGCTTGAGTCAGATCATGATTCGTACTGAGAGAGGCACCTGCAGCAGTCAGTAATGTCAAGGCCTTTGATCCTAAAGATTTTGAGCATGATGGTATCGAAGGGAGATTGCATCGTAGTAAGACTAAAAGACATTTCATAGCGACCAACGCCACTTCAGTGTCTCGGCAGTGACAAACACAGGCCGTCAGCATAGGTACAAAAGGGTCCATCATCACCAATGACTGCTCATCCCGAATATGAAGCTTCTTCAGACAGGCGTTCATCAGGTTTAATCCGAAGACGATGGCAGTAATAGTAGCGGGCTCATTTATTGTACGGATGTCAAACGTGTCAAGTAAATCGTGTCGCGAGCTTCCAGTAAGTTTTGGTGCGTTGGCTCCATCCTGTACTTTTCTGAGTTCATGGGATTCAGTTTTTTTCATGGTTACTGCAGACTTGCCCGATTGGGCTGCATTCATCGTCGACGGTCGCCACTCCACTACAGCTGCTTTGGTTGAAGCCGGCTCGGTGTTGCTTGAACTTTTTACTTTTGTTCGCCCGCTTACTTTGATGCCGAATCCATTGCCRTCGTCTTCGTCACTTTCGTCTTCGTCATCTACAATAGTTGTGATAGCGCCGTTGCCTATAAAGGGGTGAATCGTTGCGTAAACAAAAGGAAATAATTGCGATCCCTTYAAACTTTTGTTGTTCGAAAAACCAATCGCGACGCGCGATAGCAGCTCCTTAACTTTTCTGATCATTTTGGCATCGATATCTGGCTGCCTCAATCGTTCCAGCAAAGGGGATACAACACAATGCACAGCGGACTTCGACTGATTTCCGGATCTTGCTTTCAAAGGTGCAAATGATATCATTCGAGAAAGCATTTCAATCGAATGAACACTCTTGTTTCCTCCGGCCTCTTTCACAAACCTTACATTAGTATCCCTTGATTCTCGTCTTTCATTGGCAACACCAAAAAGATCATCCTGAATCAAATCCATGATAGCGGCGGTGCAATCATCAAGTGGGGTAGATTCTTTTTCGGCATTTTCATTTGACGGTGGTTCATATATGTCCAATAACTTCAACAAAATTGTGTGAAGTGTTGCAGATCTGACGTGCAACTTATATCCTTCGTTCAGTGTGATTGTGACTTCACGAATTACATCACCCAAATACTTCAAATCAAYGGAACACACTATTTTTGCCATTGTGTTTCTCGCAACGTCACGAGCAGTAGAGTCTTTATTTCTAAGGGCATCACAGATGACCGCCAGAATACTATGAAGCTTCATGTCAAAAAAATCTTCGGGAAATTTTTGGAACAACTTCACCAAAGCTAGTATAATTGCTGGTCGAATAGTCTTCCCTTGACTCCCATCCTTCCCAGTTGTTTCTTTTGATAAAATGCCTTCCACTTTTGGGATTATTCGGTTTTCTAGAGACCTCCAAACGGAAGTCTTTACCATTGATCCATCGTTGCTCTGAKTAGTTAATTCAAAATTGAATCCATCGATAATGGCGCATAAAGCACCCACCGAATATCGTTCTTGCTCTGGGTACCGATCAAATTGACTCAAAATAAGCCATAGCATGCTGTTATATTTATTCCAGGGGAGATGCCTTGCTATAGCGCCAAGAGTTGCAATCGAATCAAGCACAAAACCCTCTTCTGATCTCATTTTGCACTCATATATTGGATGGACAGCTATCGGCAAGAGGACATTTGACAGCGATTGCGACGTAAGTTGGGTTTTCGATCGATCAATGTCCATCTCAGATAGAGTTYTTCTCAACCTTTGAAAAGCTCTAGCACGWCGGTGAATTTGAACGTGGGTGATACCAAGGAAGAAATCCAAATCTTCATTTTCGACGTTGCAGAGTGTAGCTAAATCTCCGCAGAGATTTGGCGACGAAAGTTCACGGAGATTTATAGCAAGTTCTCGAATCAATAAAATATAGRATCTGCGAGACTTCGTATCTTTGCATTGTAGTCCTGATCTGGACAGAGGAATGACGACTGATTCAACCATTTTGGTCCATGCATGAGTGTGCTCATTCTTCGTAGATATATTCGAGCTAGCTGTAAGGACCAGAGCCTTCAACCCATTRAAGGCTGCGCGTGAAATTACACCATCCTCATTGTGAAGGAAATTAAAAAAGACGTTTATGATCGGAGTCAAGAAAATTGGCTTGGAGTCAGAACGAACGCACAAGTCTTTCCAAGTACCATTTTCTTTCTCTACTTCTGCAAAAGAAAGTAGTTCAGGGATGACTGTGTCAAAATCAATTTCATCCACACGCTTTTGATGAACAGCTGATAGCTTTACGACAATGGATGCCACCGCCTTCAAGTCAGGGTTCTTTGCTACAGCCTTGTTCATCAAGTGGCCGATACTACTCCTGATTGATATCATTTCAGTTCCAGGATTTGATTTGTTCGGTGCAAGAATAGAGGATAATTTCCAGAACACTGCGAGAGCTATTTGTGGCTCTAGCTTCGTAACAATTCCATTCAATATCCCAATCACATTCATTTTGTCTTCGTGAAGTKTCCCTTTCTTGGGTTCCAAAAACGGTATAAGGAGATGGCAAAGAGTTTCGAAGAAGGACGTTTCGTCTCTTTCTACGTCCCAATCWTCAAATGATACCAATTCACATATCCGAAATAAAATCTCGAGCTCTCGCCTCCAAGTCGGTGAGGTTTTATTTAATTTCCTAGACGATGCGTTGTCCTCGTCATCTGGATCTTGCTTTCCTTCGAATCTCAGTGTAAATTGTTCCATGAGGCGAGGAGCAAACTTACAAATCATAGTTTTCCCGACCACTATAGAATTTTCGTCTTCCACGGATAGTAAATTCTCAACGAATGTCAAGGACTCTTTTACTACAGCCGTTCTACTTGTTGGGGCGATACAGTTAATAACTGCATCCACTGCTTGATCTTGTGAACACAAGATTTTGATCAAATTTGGGTCAGATGACATCGTTTGTAGAAGAATCAAAAGCGCAGGGCATCCCTCATTTCGAATTACCATCTCTGGTAGGAGGACCAACGATGGCTGTAGTGCAGACCACAAGGGTTCCGAGATTTGTGCGAAATCAACAGATGATCCAAAAAGCCCAAAAATATCAGAAAGCCTTTGAAAAGAAAGGGTTCTGACGGAACTACGACGAACGCCGTCAAAGTTCGAATTCTTTTTTTCGGAAAGACAATTTGAGTTTATCGTTTTCGCTTCGTGGGAATCGTCCGTCACTCTGACAAACTTACAAACTTCAACAACAATTGATGTAAGCTGTGGGATCCAAGAAACGACACGATGGCCAAATTGAGATAGAACGCTCTGAAGAAGGTGAAGGAAACCTTCGACAACAGGGCTCGACAACAACTCCAGATCAACTGATCTTGTTGTCATCAAGGWGTCAAGTATGTGTGATCGATCACTCTGTTCATAGAGCTCCAYTAGATTCAACTTTTCAGTTCTCGGTATGAAACATCGAGTCATTAAATATAGGAAAGAAAAGAAATCTTCTTCCCCTTTGCATACTACCGACATGAACGAAAGAATTGCTGTCCTGCGAGATGCCGGTGAATCGTTTCCAGACTTGCCCGATTTTGCTGTAACTCTCCCGAATAGGATCCGAGCTAAAATTGGTATCAAAAGCTTCCTATCTTTGTCTACCATTTTTCCACTTTCGATCACTTCACTCAAATTAATCAGCGAGGTCCGGAGTTTTCCCTTTCGAACCATCTCTCGAAGATTTTGGTGGTAGGGCGTCARGTAATCAAATTTAAATTTGACCAAACATGATAGTGAGTCCTCCACTATTGATGAGTCGGGATGACTTAAAAAAGAACGGAAAATCTTTTCTAGTAATCCATAATGGACAAGTTGCTTTGGGCCTTCTATTTCAGAAAATGTACGCAGAAAGCACTTCAGGCGCTTTTGCAAAACGAATCCCTGGATATTTGTCACTTGGAGACTGAAAGATGGTTAGGATAAGAATTGAATTGTTGGGATCACGAAATAATCAGTTATGATCACTTACTCCATGCCATGAACATAATCTTTTAGATGAAGTTCACGAGCGTCCTGATCATTCGAATGGAAAGAGAAGTACTGGTCGTCTAGAAAGCTCAAGAAAAGTGGAACAATAGCGCGAGAATGTTTCGCGACGATTCTATGGCCCAGCTCAGCTACTTTCCAAACAGATTCCATCACGGTCAGTGCATCTGTCGTGTGATAACATGGAACTTCCCCTTCGGTTAACAACAACGAGTTCTTAAACAGAACAACATCTTTTCCATCCGACTGTTCCCACTGCCGACACCAATCAAAGTGCTCCTGTCTTAACGATAATTCATTTACTTCATCTGGTTCGCAAGATTCGGTACTAGACGGACTATCAATAGGGTTTCCTTTCATAACATCCACTAGCTTTGTTTCCAAAGCTGGCCAAACAATTGCCTCATGAGCTAATGCAAGCGATAGAAGAGCTTTCTCCGCAGATCGCCAAATTGGAGCGAACTTGATATTGAAAAGGCCTAGCATATGATTTGCAGCTATCTCGGCGTAAACGGCAGGGAGTCTCCGTGTCCTTGCCAGGATMTCGGCCTTTCCAATTAGCGAACCAATAACTCGTTCATCCTCCAGTCTAACTGGGGAGGATTCAAGTCTGAGCAAAACCTTCACAAGGTCACATGGCCCCACAGGGCCACCTCTGTTCTTCTTTTCATCTGCACTAGGATGATAACCTTCTTCTTCGTCCAAATCATCTGAAATATCAAGGTCKRCATGATCTACTACAAACATTTTCTCTGGATAGCTCGCCATAATTTGGAGTGAATACAGTCGGAGAAAATGATTTGAACTTCGCAAATTTTCCATTAGAGAATCAAAAGCATCGTCTGCATCAWCTATCAATGGCCCAAGATCAAATCTTTCTAGAACGGGGACCAAAGAAGCGGCACCTCGTGTAGCCCAAACTGATCCTTTGAATTCTACAAGCAATTCTCCAGCGTGTAGTTTGAATTCCGAAACCATCTTTGCGATGAACGACGACTGAATCGATGATTCGGCTTCTTTTAAAACGAAAAAAGAGAAGGCTTCAATTGCCAGACCCCTCACAACAACCGAATCAGGTGTTTGAATACYCTTTAGGGTGTTGAGACATTCTAATAGCCACTCAACAGTTTTTTTGTACGTAGTCTTTTCGATACACCCGCCTAACGAAGCTAAAAATGGAGCGCATCGTATGTTCAAACAGGTGYGAGCATATGCTGCTGCACTGTCCTTCTCAGTGACAAGTCTCGTAAGACACGCATCGAGCAAAAGTTTCTTTTCTCTCTTAGATGTACTCARTCYGTCTCCAACAATTGAACCGAAGAGTTCGAAACCTTTCCTGTTGGATACATCTGATGAGATCGAAGATGCAAYCGCAAAGACAACCTCTAGGGCAAAATTGGAATCTRATTTTGTCATATGCGCTGCAGCACTTATCAATTTCGATACCACTSCATTTTGCTTCGAAACATTCAAAAGTGGTACAAGATCTCTGGCCAAGATTAATGACAGGGAATGGATAGACTTGACGTCGTTGTATTGTGCTTCGAGTGCTCTTTGAATATTTTCTTCGATATTTGTGTATTCTCTCTCTTGCAGATGTGGCCATGTCTGACTCAACAAGGAGAACAGAACAGATCGATCTTCAATTTTAAGYGATGCAATGCAGTCCCCGGAGCATACTTTTGATATTGAAAAGCAGAAGTCAGATAGTTCATCATCTGATCGTAACTGAATAAGTTTTCCAGATCGAGCAGTAGCGACTTGAACAACCAGTTTCAGACTCTTGGTGATTGGCTGGAAGGACACATTTGTATTTTCTGAATCTTTCGTCATCTCATCAGTGTACTTGTCAACAGAGATAGAGAATAAGGTAAATAATTCATTGCAAATTGTTGGAGATCCAGATTCATGCAAATGGTAACATAGTTTCCTCAACATATCAGAAGCAACTTCAAAGACTAAATCCTGTGTACTATCTTCTTTAGGATCTTTTGAGCTGCTCTCTCGACACGAATATTCCAGAACAAACTTTAGAATGCGACCCCCCTGTGAATGCAGTTTTCCAGGGACTCCTTTCATAAGCTGAAACAGAAGATTCGAAATACCATCCACTGCATCTGTCTGAGTGCGTTGAAGAATTCTACTCGTTGGCTGCGCTGTCGTGGACGCCAGGGCTCGAAGTACACGACGAATGTGCCGTTCGCGAGCTTTGTGACTCTTCATCTTTCTGATTTGTGGAGCAAAAGTCTCCGCTGACAGACGACGAATCAGTTCGCGACGATGCCCAAGCGTGACTCCATAATATTTTCTCATAGATTCCATGTCGTCAATAATYAAATTCGAATCGTAACGGAATATGTACGATATTGTACGAAAGGCGGTCTCGACGATGGTCACGTCTAAGGGGATGGGTTGTTTCGTCGACTCAGGTGGTGGAGGCGGTGGATTGAGTAAATCCTGTACAATACGAGGGATTATTTTCGTATGTAAATACGGATGTATTTCATGCCGTAGATCTCTCGCTAATACAGAAATCAAATGTAGGATRTCAGTTGTCGCGTGATTGATGACAAATTCCTCCCGATCGTTTGGAATTTCTGAGGACTCAAGTGGAGTTGGCCTTTCTGGCAACGAAGATGGTGACAGCATGTACGACATTAGAAGGTCAACAATCTTGTCCAGATTATGTAGGACTTCCGGAAGTGACCTAACCAACATCCAAATTTGACGATGAAATTCCGAGAAGATTTCGGATGCGTTGCGGTCGATCGCAACATCAATCTCACTTGCAAAAGTTGTCGTAGTTTCCAATTCCAAGTCATTTCCGTCGTTGSTCGTGCTGTGTTCCGTTTGCTCTCCGGAGAGTTCGACAAATGCGCTTCGATCATCGCGTTTGCCACCGGCGATATTCTTGGCTCTGCTAACCTTGGGGCGTTTCTTGGGGCGCACTTGGTCTCGAGGATTGTGTACGAATTGTTCCCGTGTGGCCGCACTCGTAACACCCCCAGCTATTCTCCTTTTGTACGAACGGTACACATCCGCCGAGGCCTTTTTGGATCTTTCTTTCGAGGTGGCAAATCGAATGCGCTTCTTCGATCTCGAGTCAGTGTTGATCGTTTTTACATGGCGAGAATCCATCTTCGACGATTTCAGACTCTCGATCTATTCTCAACGTGAAAAACAATCTTAAAAGGTTGCAATAAGGCAAGGTAATCTCGCGCAACAAGAGTTGCAATATTGACTTGTCGTTCAGAGATTGATTCTCAATCGTTTAAAATGGCTTATTTGATGTAGTCGTCGATTCTATGAGGTCCACAGATCTTATCTTCTAGAACAATTAGGTCAAACCCTGGAGTAATACAGTAACAAATTGGGAATTTTCAACCTGAAGAAATATTTTATTGGTGGTCTGCTTGCGTACGTTTATTACTGTAAGAATTAAGATTTTTCCAACTTTTTTACGATTTTTTATTTTTCGTTTCGGTGGAGCTGCACGAGGACTCCGAATGTCAAGCGCAATAAAGTCAAGTACTACTTGGCAATTCCCTGGGTGTCAATTTTTTTTATTTTCCCGTCTTTATTTCTCCTCTCCCCCTCCTCCACGAAAAAAAAGTACAAGTCCGAAAATATTTCTATACCTGGTACTTACTACTGAGAATATCAAATCAGTGCTTATCTCAAGTATTAAGGACCACTAATAGAAATATTTTGGGACTAGCAAGAAATTAAACAATGGAAATATTTTTATTTTCGTCCATTGGATGCCTTTTTTTAACTGTAAAAATGAGCTAAAAATTTCTATTAGTATTTGTACGGGGATTGCCAAGTACTTGACTTTAGTGCGCTTGACATTAGGAGTCCTCAGCTGCACAGGGCTCGGCCMGGCGCGGCACGGCCCTCCCTCCATCCAGAACCAAGGTGCGCGCGTCCCATCCCCCCTTTGATATCGAACATCCAGGGCATGATTTCATGGGTTTATTTTTTCCATGAAATAACCCACAATCCAAAAACGTAGGTTGTTTTTCACAAAAAAAGTTTTAAAATGTGGGTTCCTGGGTTCTCCTGGATTAACCCATGAATAACACATGAAATAACCCACAAAATAACCCACAAAATAACCCACGAACCTGCTGGGCCTATTTTTAAATATTAAAAACAGTGATTAAATAAGAACATTAATGCTGGCTAGAATACTTAGTAGTAGCATCCTTGGTTCTCCATCAACCCAGATGACTGTAAATTTTTGGGTTATTTGTGGGTTATTTCATAGGTTATTCATGGGGTTTTCATGGGTTCCTGGGTTCTTTTGTGGGTTAGTATTTTTCAAATAAAATAACCCACATTTTAGAAACATGGATTATTTTTCCCATGAAATAACCCAAAATTCTATAATATGGATTATTCTTCACCAAAAATAACCCACATTTTCTAGGGCAGGAATTTGAAAAGGAGGATGCTCGTGTGGGTATCGTATAGGCTTGGCCAGCCAATGTACGGTTTAAACCTTGGATTCGTGGCCATCTAATTACCGTGTAACGACTCGTGGGATTAAAAATTATATACATACGAAATCCACGTGCTCAGTATACGAAATCCTCGTATGTAATCAAATTTTTGAATCCCACCAAAATAGTTTTGCGCGCACGTGCTCAACCAACAAAATTTTTAATCCCACGAGTTGTTTTCACGTGCATGCTGTAGGCCTAGTAYAACTCAAATTTTTAATCCCACGAGTCATTACACGGTAATTAGATGGCCGCTAATCCACRCACATGTATAATTTAACCGTATAACTGTTTTAGTCCCGAACTGACAGTTTGGGCAATAACTTTCCCCCCAACGGACGCTTAAGTATGATAAGCACATGGTTAAAAAGAGAATTGAAAGAGCTTTYTAATGGCGTGGGKGAGTACGGCGTACGACGAATATTGACTGATATTCGTTTACGTATATCTTGAATTGCTAATGTACGGTTTAAACCGTGCTTTTTTTGCGTGGCCAACGCTATACGATTGGAGGGCCCAGGTGTGTTCATCATGGGTTTTTAGAATGGTTTTGGTGCTAATTTAGAGTTCAGGTTAATCTTATTCAAACTACTTCCTCCATCCCACTTTAAATGTACAGTTTGTGGTGCCTTAACTATCAGAATAATCTCAATATTTGGGCAATTGGAATGCTTGTTCTTCTTTTTGTGCACAACAAATCTATTAATAAATGTATAGAGTTGTAATAATTGCATTAAGTGAACGTGTCTGACGTACTAGTAGTACTTGCAGTAGCTACTTCTTAAACATGGCCTTTTCTGGCATATCAATATGATTTTACCATCAGTTGGGTTTTAACTATCATTTGGATATGCTACTACTTGCACATGATAGCTAAGAGTGACCCGTTTTTGAGGAGGCTATGATTTTCTTCAACTGACGTTCAGATAGGAAGCCCACTTTCATCTTAAAACTTTTTTTAGAACTTGCTCCAAATCCATCAGCATTTTCATCAACAATTCAGACAGGTGGAGCATGAAGTCGTTTGTCAAGGCAGATGTCACAAGAAGGCCATTCAGAGTGGCATAAAACACTATATAATAAATGATCCTGAGACATACTATAGCAGAGGCAAATCATGCATTGGTGATATTTTGCAAGAGGAGGGATGAGAAAATCATGTTATTTGCTGGATTCCAAGTTACTGTGTTGGTGTAATGATTGGTGAAGATGGTGGGGTCTGCAGAGTATGCCCTCAAACTGAACTGGTTACCAGCAACACCACCACAATTGACAACCAAACAGTGTGGGCGCCCAGATTTGTCTTTTGGATCCTTGAAACTATAACCAAGATTCGCAACTTTGTGAATAAAGTCATTGAAATTCTGTGGACCACMACCAAACACCTCATGATCAAATATATCTAGCTTTTCCTTAAAGATAAAGTCCCATTTTGTTGCCAATGTGATTGCACCTAGATTTGCAACTTTTGCATGGTTACTGTCACCTTTGTGCATTTCAACTGCCCATTGGTTGAGCAACGTTGTAGCATTGGCAAAGGTCAAGGGTGAAGTAATAGTGAAGGATCCAGTTCCTTCCAGGGTGCTCAGAATAACCTTAGATGGGGTGTCCTTACCATTAAGTTTCACATGAATTGTGTAATAATCCAAGTTTTTTTCAGTATTTGGCAAGCATGAAGAGGACAGATTGATTGAATGGTAGATAAATGTTACCCTCATTAGTGCCTGGAGTCCCACAGTAGTTCCCTGAAACTGGGTGAGTCAAAGATGCAATGACAAAGCAGCTTGCTTGAAGAGAGGAGAGAAAGTTGTTGTAGAAAAATTTGTGTTTGAGGATAGTAGAATGGTAGTGCATACAAGAAAGAATAGAAAACGCCATACTGTCTGAAGACAAATGGAAGTCTTGCCCCATCTTGCGCAACCACCCAGCAACGGGGTTATGGGCCGTTGAGTTGTCTAACAAAGGATCATTTGGGTTGGAGGTGATATTTGTTCTTGCTTTCAATTTCTGTGGACAGCAAAGTTAATTGTGGAGCGGAACAACCAACAATTTCCTTTGTCATGGTGTTCCGGCAATTCTTGTCCATAAGCTCACAAACTTTTGGGATTGTTGATGCAGAGTGAACCAAGTCTCTGAGGGTATCATGGTGATAAATGACAGTGTTGTCTCCATTTTATTGACGTAGTTGTTCACTTGCATTTCAAAAACATTGAAATCAGTCAAGCTATGGTTGAACCTACCATCGGGTTTGGGTGAAGGAGGTAAATGTACAAAACTGAAGTACCAGTGAAAAACATCCCTGACAAACACCAAGTACTTCATAATGGTGTCAGCCGTTATGAACAAAGAAGGTGTCGTCTTTAGATATAGATTCTCATTGGACAATAAAGTGTTGAAATTATTCCATCTTGATTCAAAGTTGAGCTGATATARCTATTTGACCAAGTACTATAACAGAACAAACGATGGTTGATGAGACAAACAAAGTATATGGGCATCAAGAAGACGCAGTGATTGGGAAAATTCAAAAATGTATAAATCAGCATGAGACAGTCATGAAGAATAATCTGGTGACGTATGTTAAAGAGAGATTTTTCAATTACACAAAGTTTCCCGCGGAAGATGAAGAAGTTTTAGATGCCAACATAATAGTAGCATTCAACCTCAAAACTATGTTCCCTACAGACCCAGTTCCAGATAGCTTGGTGGTCACTGCAGCAAGGTGGGGAGGGACTATCAACGGTGCTATCACTGCATGCAGACACAATGCACAAAGATACAAGCCGTATGAAAATGCACAAAACTGAACTAAAGTACATCTACTACTACAGTAACAATAACAGCACATTACAGATACAAAAAATAGTGGCAATAGTGGTACAAAACTTTTAGAGATTCTTCTTTTCCAAATAGATAGAATTGTGTAACTGTGAAATAAATTTGGCGCTAGATGTAGAAAAGTTGTCACTAGGCGGCAGAGAGTTGGCAACAGAGGAGAGGAATTTGAAACTGAGGACAAGAGGAATGAAGGAAGTCAAAATAGGATTTGGGTGACATCACGAAATACTTGCCAAATTATTGAGACAATTTGTCTCCAAATATAGAAAAAATGTTTCAAATAAAAGAATTGAGACCAAGCATGAGAAAGGGCATTGAACTCCACATGAGAAATGAGTGGTTTGAGAACATGTTCCAAGGAAAACAGCCAGATATCTGCATACGAGCAGTACAAAATACACGCATGAATTTAACTTTAGGTACACAGGAAAAACAAGAAAGTACCAAAGAATCRGTTTGTGTGACGTAGTAGTAGTAATACTACTAGTACTAGTACTAATGTGTCACCACCATCTCAGTTCTAGTACTAGTACTACTACTAGTAGTACTATTACTACTACCACTATGCTTGTGGTGGCAGCAGCACTACTACTAGTACTAGTAGTAGTGGTCCTACTAGTACTAGTAGTAGTGGTCCTACTAGTACTACTACTAGTAGTACTAGTAAAAAAAATCTTAATACATTGTGAACTAGCTAGAAGAGGCACTAGGATGGCCAGAACCATAACTTTTGTTGGAAGTATGCTTCTAGCTGCTCCGAGGGGCGGCACTTCCCTCCAAGGAGTGTTGATGGTGGAAGTGTGACCAGGGTTTTGTTTTGGCTGAGGAATTAAAGGAAATAATTGTTCATAGTACTAGTTTGTATGGAACGGGTGGTTGCGGTAGAGACCAAAGAGAGCTTTGGTGAMGCAGAGGGTCTGTGTCGTTTCTTCTTGGAGTACGCGTCAAAGATCAGCCCATCTTGTGTGACGCTCTCCGGTGGTTGTTTACTATGAAGCAATGGTGGAAAGTACTGGGTAATAGGACGGGTCTTGGAGACCGAAGCACTTGTAGCTTGAGAGACACTCGCCAGAATTGTTTTCTTGTAGGCTTGATGATAATAAGAGAGCATGGAGGTAGGGGTCTGTAATAAGAATGCTTCCATATCTGCTGGAAATAGGTGAGCATGGGATGGACAGGTCTGAGATTTCAATGCAAATAAGGTCTGAAAATAACTTTCATCACCACACGCYGTCAATACTTTGCTTGTTTCTGTGAAAGTGTATAGCCTTGGAGATCCTTATTTCACTGTTCCCATAATGATATATAGGAGGTAAGAAAGAACTCCACAAGATAACCCCCTAGTACAAGCGGGGAGTAAGAGCCGGAATGAAGATCAAGATCAGTAAACCACTGGAGCGAAATGTGACCAGCAAACATGTGGTGCCAACCAATCTCACTCTGAAAATGAATAACTGGATGAAGGGATGATGTAGGATATTTCTCTGGAGAAACGGTGCCAGTGTCTAACCATTCGGTAAGRCATGTAGCGAGAGTGTCGTCAATGGCAATTGGTCAGAAGCCAAGTGTGGACATCCGGTGTCATAGAGAGGTGATAGTCTGTCTCCGTCAGCTGATGCATGATGGGTGGGAACAGCAAAAGAGATGTTCGGAATCTTCAGGCAAGTGGCAAAGACAACAGGTATCCTGCTGTTGGTAATTCCACTGTTTGAGAACTGTGGCAGTGGGAAGGATATGGTTGCAACATTTAGTGACCAAGACGTCCCTGGAGATATGGTGGATGGCAATGCTCAGAGACTTCCAGGCAATATCAGCAAATGAAGCGCCAGGGCCACTGGTTCTTATCCCTCAAATATGTATGATATCAGGGGATTAAACAAGAATCTGTGAGAGCTCTCTTATATTGGCTTGTGACAGAGCGAGACTGCTGGATCTGGAGAGCAGCTGGGCAAGAAGGTAGCACTGGTGTAATAAAATTCGGCATGGTCATCCTCTGGGCTTGAAAATCTCCGGCATAACCATCAGCCTCAACATTCAATTGGGCTGTCAGAGGGAGGCGATCAAAGTCAGTGTTGTCATCCTGATGGCCTTTCACCCAAGAAAAGGAGTATATGAGGAAAGGAATCTGAAGGGTTTGAAAAATCTGTTCATTCAAGTCAAATTCTGGTGCGAGGGTAGCATTACTACTAGTAGCATAGACCTCTGTATATTCACATCTGGATTGGAGTCGAATGATGAGTGCCTTGCTGTCGCTGATGAAAGTAGTAACCCGTGTAGGGCATACTACTAGTGGTCCTACTAGTAGTACTAGTACTAGAAGTAGTAGTAGTACTGCGTTTGTTGCCGCTGGTGGTAATGCTAACGTCAGCAACAATTATGATGTTGTGCCCACTGCTGGTGGTGTCAATGCTAGCAGTAGTAGTAGTAGTACGAGTACGAGTAGTACTCCCCCGGAGTACCTGAGGTCGTTGCTTCAAAAATACGAAGATTTGCGACCTGGGAAACATGATGCCCTCGACTTCCAGGGGTAACTTTAAATAAAAATAATTCGATGTAACGGCGGGTATCTCTTTAGAAGCATGTCGAACTTATCTTTTCTTAAAAACGTACATAATTATTACAAAAGACAGTGCAGTAATCATAATTAGCATGAATATAATGTCATTAAACATTAGCTATTCTTCTTTTCTTTCTTCGCCTTGACATCCGAACATGGGTGAGTGATCAGAACCGGTTGTACCGGTACGTACCTGCTTGACCATGCTAGCAACATAACGAGTCCTCGTATTAGCAGAATTATTACAATGCAAAGCTATTTACTAGTAATTCGCAAAACCCCCTCTCCTTTTTCCAACTGTACCGTACCGTACGTGCGTCGAGGTTTAAAAAAATGTAGTACCGTACAGTACCAAGTACCTGGTACCGTACTAGTATGTTCTTACTGCTGTAAAAACTAGTTTTACGTCTTGTTACATTGCGAGTAGCGGACGTACTCGGGCAGTAGAATGTACGATACAGTACAGAATGCTGTTTCTAGCTCTCTCCATCCTTTCCTCCAATCAAAATTTGCAGCACGAAAATCTTGCACTCTAGTACTCGTACGGTAGTACGAAGTAGAAGTAGTTAACACTGAAATATTTTTTCGTATCGTACTGTACCGTACAGTACAAACTTCCGTAACCGTACGGTACGTGCAATGGTCCCATGACCGTTCAGTTACTCTAGCGCTCGATCACCATTATGTTCCTTGTTCGTTCTATTTTTAAAGTACTKTTATCCTTAATCGTAAGTGTCCCCAGATGGAATTCTAGATCACCTGTTTCTGCATAAATTTTAGAATACTTAATATTACGCTTGAAATCTGAACGAAAAAGCTCCATTCAAATCACGGARCACCCCATYAAAAATAAATGCTAGAACCTGACATCTCATTTATCTGATGAGGGCATCAAAAAATGTAGCTTCCTCTACTTAACGTTATCTCAAGTTTGTACATTGAAGAAATAACGACAATATCCGTCATAAAATATCTGGAACAAACGAGGAACGTCCCAGTCTGTTTTGACCCTTCGTTTGCTAAAGAAACTGTGACAGTTCTGCCCTGCAAGCTTATCGATAATAACAGCGTGGTCGCCTGGGAGCGGGCAACTAGAGGAAAATCAACTGGAGGGCAGAGGTCAGTAAAACATTGGTTGTTGACTTTTTGATACAGCAATCGTATGCGAAAAGAACGGTTTAGCCTTACCGCATTCTAACCTGATTGTGAAGTCTTGTTCTTCTGACACATCTTAATAAACGTTCAATTTGGAATAAACAATTTAAGAAGACGAGAGAGAAAAGTAAGGATTATCATACAATGTTGTTGACCTGGGAAGAGAAAGTGCAGTTCGTGCGGGAGTATTACGAGGAACAGGGTTATCGCGTGCATTCTGGATTGCAATTCGGAGCGGAGCTTGTCTTGTATGCCGATCGTCCAGATCTTGTGCATTCAGACTTTTGCATTCATGTCACACGCGATGACGAGTGGATTGACTGGAGAGAAATGCAAACTCTTGTGCGCTCGATGCCCGACCTACATAAAACACTTGTACTGGCAAACGTAAAGGGAATCGACGTTGATAAACCCTACGTCGAGGAACTCGCGATTACCACAGAACATGCTCCATTTCGACACCGTCCGAAGACGATCGAAGTGGGCGGTCAAAAGAAAAAGSCTCGCAATGAATTTCAGAACTAAGAAAAATAGACTTAGACCATCTGGTTATCTCTTCAGATACTAGTCAATCCCCAAAATATACTCTCACGAGACTCGTTTTTGTTTTCGTTTCATACAGCTATAGAAGTCTTGCAGTTGCTCGTATTCCAGTCAGTCAAGAAAAGAATACGAAAGAAATAAACTGTCATGAAATTCACTTTAACATCAAAAGTCTCTGCGACAAGAGAAACGGGGATGCACGAAATGGACAAGGGCGCTGATAGCACGGAAACGACATCAAAAACATCCGAAACGTCAAGAGACACCTTTCATTACACCAGCGACGAAATAGTTGAGAGCATGGCCGCCCCGATAAATCGTAGCGTGGCCAACGAACAAGAACGAGATACTCCCACGGACGTGAACGTTTGCGTTACCAATCAAAGCGAAACTATGCATCCTTCGATGCTCCAGTCAGCAGAGCTATGGTTTGCGGAGTGCAGAGACTGTCAATGCTGCAATGGCTTCAAGCACGGTTGTATTTCGTGTGCCGCGAGATTTGGCAGTTTTACATGTATGTGTGTAGCAACTTGCATACCTGCTACTTGCATGCCTACTACCTACATGGGTACTCCTGGATTTCCGGACGATGTATCTGCAGTCACAACAAATTCTGCCGATCAGAGCCTACGTTTACAAAAATCAAAATTTCCCTCAAAGCGAAAAGCTGGACGTTCTCCAAAAAGCAATATACTGGCTTCAGACAGAAATACACCCTGTAGGTTCTTCTTCTCGTCGGTAGGTTGTCGAAATGGTGACGCCTGCCCGTATGATCATACCAAACAACAAAACTAAGGAAGAAGGAGGGGGGGGGGACCAATGTTTAATATATGTAATCACACAATTGTAAAAAATTTATATACGTAAATGGACAATGTAAATTGACACAARAGCACTGCCTTTCTTCACTATAACTCTCTTTTGCCACTATTCGTTGGAATATTTTTGTATGAACAGTTCTCATGGTGGACTGGTACCCACAGTAATCCATTGGAAACTCAACCATTCTTCTCTTCTTTTTGCAATATATTTGACATAATTTTGCACATCAAATAGGAAGTAATGTATCAATCAATAGTAATAGTTAGCATATAATTTTTATTTTGTAGTTGCAACATGGAAGTTGCAGAGCAATTTTGGGATTCATACTACTTGCCATCCCTAGGACAAGATATTTCATTGGGGAGTCATTCTACTGACAGCTTCTTCTTCCACATCACACTAACCATTGTTGCGGTGTGATGGTTTTCCTGCAACCATAAAACTAAATTTGTGTGCACATTTTGCGTGGCCCAAACACAACTCTCAGGGCCCTTTTCCTTGGAACATGTTCTTGCACCACAAGTTTCCTAGCATGAGATTGACCCCCATTTTGGGGTTGTCACCTTTTTTCTTGTCATCAGCTTTTTCTCCTTGCAACAACAAGGAGAAGTTTACCAAACAAACTGACAAACATCATGAGTACACACAAAGCATCCAACAAAATGAATATTATTCTGGTACTGGAACTCCTGTTATACTAAAATTATTCTCCAGATGAACAATCTCATGTCTTTTGTCAATTTCCATAGTTGCTCCATGATATGATTTCTTGCTCCATTTCTGACAATTCTTTTCAGATGACAGACACCTCTGTCAAATTCCAGAGAAAACTCCTGATACAGCATATTCTGTTATTGTACTGTAGCTCCAGTGTCTGTTTGTTGTTTCTGATTTAGTATTATTGTAAAAAATCAACTAATCATACTCCCACGCCCAACAAAGTATTAGCATCTTCTTCAAAGACACTGCTGGTGTTATCCCACAATTCTGTCTGATTGAACATCTTTTCACTTTTGCACAATTTTCTTCTTTCATTCTCCCTTTCCTTCTCTTTGTCTTCACTAATATTGTCCCAATACTCACCCATTAGTGCAACTTCCATGCTTGTTTAATTGTCTTCTACTTGCTGTGTTTTTATGTCCTCCTTAACTACTAGCTGGACAAACATCTTTTGTACCTGGGGGCTCCATTATCGAGATTGGAATGGAATTGAGGTAGCAGTAACCTTCATTTGTTTTCAAATACAAGTTCAGCGGAGTTTAGTTTGATCGATATCCAAATGTAATTAACATCGGAGTGACCTTCATTCAATGGCGATCAAAATGTAATTAAGGTCAGAGTAATTTTCATTTGTTTTGAAATACAGGTTGGGTAGAGTTAAGTTCGATTGTGAACAAAATGTAATTGRTGTCAGAGTGACTTTCATTCGATCGAGATCAAAATGTAATTTACATCAGAGCAAGAACCTTCATTTGTTTTGGAATACAAGTGGGGTGGAGTTGAGTTGGATTGAGATCAAAATGTAATTAACATTGGACGGAGTTCAATTTGACTAAGATAGGAACAGAGTTGACATCGGAGTGACCTTCATTCGATGGCAATCGAAAAGTAATTTACATTGGAGTGACCTTCATTTGATGGCAATCAAAATGTAATTTACATCGGAGCAACCTTCGTTTGCTTGGAATACAAGTTGGGTGGAGTTGAGTTGGATTGAGATCAAAATGTACTTAACTTCGGACGGAGTTCAATTCGACTAAGATAGGAACGGAGTTGACATCAGAGTGACCTTCATTAGATGGCGATCAAAATGTAATTTACATTGGAGTGACCTTCATTCTATGGTGATTGAAATGTAATTTACATYGGAGCAACCTTCATTTGCTTGGAATACAAGTTGGGTGGAGTTGAGTTGGATTGAGATCAAAATGTAATCAGAATGTAATTAAGGTTGGACTGACCTTCATTTGTTTCAGAATACAAGTTGGGTGGAGTTCAATTTGATCGAGATAGGAACGGAATTAATATAGAAGTTATCAACAGTACATGTAATTGCGGTGGACATCTAAGAAACAATAACCTATGCATCTTGAAAATGTCTCCATGCTGAGAATGGATTGTGAGATAACGCTGGAATGGAGTTGCCGTTCATTTCAAATTGGTGAATGAGCACATCCAAACCACCATTATCCACCAGTCTGTGAACATCTGAAGCCTCCGGCATTTTTGTAGTGGCAAGAAGAGTAGGGGGAGGTCCTCCGCAATCTGAGGAGCAGTCTTCACAACGCCATTGAACACCCACTTGTCAAAAATCACTCCTTCTGGGCAAGTTGCTGTCTCACCCATGGATGACAAGATGGTCATTGGACTATCCTTCCTATCCTTCACTACAATTTGTCCACGTCGGTGGATGTCCACCCAAGAACCACCTTTTTCACTGTTCTTATCCTTGCATCCAACAGATCTTGTATATTTGCATAGGAAATTCTCCACCTTTGCACAATTCCAGTCCTCCCCACATTTTCTGATTGACATGTGCCTACCAATAGTATCCATTGTAGAATGCTGACGGTTGCTAGACCACAGGCTCTGCTGCCCAGGAATCAGTTCCTTCAACTGGTTTTGTAGTTGTCCATCAACAGGGGAATATGTTTGGACCCAGGAAGGCAATAAACCAAGGTATGACATCAAAGCCATCTCATGACGGATTACRAGATCACCAGCACCATTCAATTTTGTCACCCTGAACAGTTTCAGAATGGATTGGTACACAATGTGCAATTGGTGAAGACTTGGATCAGTTGGATATGCACTCCACGCATACAGGCATACAGCGGATCTGTTGGCAGATGCAGCTTGAATCTGTGCCACATCTGGAACCCTCACATTCATACCTTGGTAATGATTATTCCTTGAAGAATACCTGTAGATTCCAAGTGGTTCDTTCAGGCTTTTGCATAGTGCATCATACTTTTCTTTCTGCAACTTCATCGAATTCTTCATAAAGCGTATGACTGGGATTTTGTTGTAATTGGACTGGTATCCAGTGGTGGGTGGAGGTGGACTTGACATCCCTGCAACTGCCAATGAAAGAAACAGAGCTGTATTTGGGKTTTTCTCAAAGCAACAACTCACCATCCCAACCATATCAGGGAAACTCAGATCGACCTTACACTTCAGCCAGATAAAGGATTCCAGAAAAAGTGCATGATAGCCCAAGGGATCCACGTTGCAAGGGAAACTCAGATCGACCTTACACTTCAGCCAGATAAAGGATTCCAGAAAAAGTGCATGATAGCCCAACAAGGGATCCACGTTGCAAGGGATAGAAAAATACTGCAACAAACTGGTATTGGCCGAAGGGCATGGAAGAATTCTTGCCATTGAATCCCTAACCAAAAACTTCTCCTGCACCTGAGTTTCAACTGTGAATCTGCACCTCGGCAATGATCGGTAAAAATCGACAAGCTTGTTGCACATGTCGGTGTAATATTTCAGACGGTGAATCGTTGTATTGATGAACCTCTTGTTGAATAGTCCAACATTTACCCGASAACCACCTACATAAGTTGATATGTCAATTACATGAGCAGCGGTGCCATCATCATCTGTGGGTGGAGGATTATGAGTATCTTTGTGCTCTCGCAACATTCCCGTACTAAGAGTGATTCCGTCATGCATTGCGCCACCAGAAATTCTCTGCAGAAAAACTTTCCTTTTTTTGATGGTGAATATTGGAATTGGGTTGGAAGGCAATCCCAAMCAAGAACTGATGCACCAGATTCAAAGAGACTTCCAATGAAGTCATCCTCRGTGCCCTTGTTAATATCCGGAACCTGAAAGCCATCCTCGTTTTCAACAAAATTTTGGGAGGTAAAACCAAACGTTAGATTGGAATTATTAGTGTTTCGGGTGGTTGATGATGAATTAATGGCTGAGGGATTCTGTAGCATCTCCTTTATCATAGGAAAGTCCATCATTTCTATCAACTCAGACAACTGTGCATTTTTTGGACCAGCCAGGTTTTGCTTYGCCACRAACAAAAAATCGTTTGAGTGACACTGGTCTTTTCCATAATACCAAACCATCATGCCTTTTCCCTTGAACTTTGTGTCAAGAAAGGAGGTTGTGGCAAAATTGGAGACACATTTTTGGTAGTGGACATTGGTGGTTAGGTCCTTTGCAATATAAACTTGACCCTCCTCATTGTACTCAACAATGTGAACAATCTTTTCAGTTTCAATGACAAGACACAGACCATTATTTCCTGTTTGTGACGACCAAAAAAAAATCTTAATATTATGTTTTACCTCRTGAACTAGAAGAGGCACTATATGGCCAGAACCACATGATGCTTTTGCTCAGGCGGTGCAACAGTCCATGTGGACATACCGGTATCAGGTCTGTTCTTCTGACGCTTTGATGGTGGTGGGACATCCCAAGGGGGTGAGGGTGTGGATGCTGTGTCTGGTGACACAGGAACATGGTTCTCCCAYGGCAAAGTGAACACTTCCTCCACGGGGCTTTCTTGGTTCACACATTGTCTAGGTTGGCGTCTTTGGGTTGGTTGGGGGGAAGAATCATAGTCAGCAATGCTAAGGAAGAAAGAATCATCATCAGATCCCAGTACTTCATCCATTCCCACTACAGCTGCCGTTACATTGTCATCCAATGACTTGTGCTTTGAATCATTCTTCCAAACTTTCATAGCCTCCTGGATGGAGTTGTCAATCATGCTCTGAACCATGTTTTTGAAGTGAGGAAATAAGGTGCTGGTAGCAAGTTGAAAGGCTTCCTTCAAATCAGTGTCTTTGAGGGCGGTGTTTTTGTCCTTCAGCTTATTGTACATTTCTGAACAAAATCGGATTGTGCTTCGATTGAAATTCAATTGACAAAGAAGTGGGCTTGGACTGATTTGGAATGGAGCGTTGGGCGGAAAAGAATTGCAATTCGATGGAAGCAAAATTCAATACAAAGCGGGCTTGGACTGATTCGGAATGGAGTGTTGGGTGGAGAAGGATCGCAATTCGAAGGAACCGAAATTCACTATGAAGTAGGCTTGGACTGATTTGGAATGGAGTGTTGGGTGGATAAAGATTGCAATTCGATGGAACAAAAATTCAATCTGAAGCGGGCTTGGACTGATTTGGAATGGAGCGTTGGGTGGAGAAGAATTGCAATTCGAAGGAACCAAAATTCACTATAAAGTGGGCTTGGACTGATTCGGAATGGAGCGTTGGGCAGAAAAAGATTGCAATTTGATTTGTTTGCTTTGATTGAAATTCAATTGACAAAGAAGTGGGCTTGGACTGATTCAGAATGGAGAGTCGGGCAGAAAAAAATTGCAATTCGATGAAAGCGAAATTTAATACAAAGCGGGCTTGGACTGATTTGGAATGGGAGGAAAAGGATTGCAATTTGATGGAAGCAAATAGGCTTGGACTGATTCGAAATGGAGCGTAGGATGGAAAAAGATTGCAATTCGATAGGCAATCAAGGTTCAATCTTTTCTCAATTGCAAGGGACTTGAAATCAGATTGGCATGCAACCTGGGTCAAGCAATTCTGTCAGACCCAGAAATAATCTGGATCAGATTTTTGTCGGACCGGAAAATAATCTGGGTCGGAGCAAACATTGATTTCGTYGGACCCAGAAATAATCTGGGTCTAATTCAACCTCAATTTTGTTGGACCCGGAAATAATCTGGGTCAGATTTCAGTTGAATTGGGAAATAATCTGGGTCAAATCAAACATCGATTTCATCAGACCGGGAAATAATCTGCTGGGTCAGATTTTTGTCAGACCGGAAAATAATCTGGGTCAGATCAAACATCGATTTTGTCGGACCCAGAATTAATCTGGGTCAAATTTTAGTTGAATTGGGAAGTAATCTGGGTCAGATCAAACATTGATTTCATCGGACCAGGAAATAATCTGGGTCAGATCAAACATCGATTTCGTCAACCGGGAAATAATCTGGGTCTAATCGAATCTCAATTTTGTTGGACCAGGAAATAATCTGGGACGAATTTTTGTTGTATTGGGAAATAATCTGGGTCAGATCAAACATCAATTTTGTCAGACCTGAAATTAATCTGGGTCTAATCRAATCTCAATGTCATCGGACCGGGAAATAATCACTAATCGATTCGATTAGTTCTGTTCTGAATTCTGCTTCTGAGAACTTATATACATGTGTATGCAGTGATGCTTTGAGTTATATAGTACTAGTGACGTTCACTATATAAATGTGTATCGATTTGTGTAGTATATATATATATATATATATATAGTATACTATCTAGTAATTGTACAATTGTACTCGTACAATCATACTCGTATACTAGTAGTACTATATAGCTTCTGGTATATATATATATAGTTTTGGGTCCCAGGGACTCATGATTGGATCCACGAGTGATCCTCTGTACTGTTGCCACGTACTTGTTGCATTATCCCCAACAGRAATACTGCTTAGGTATTACTAATCAGAGTGTGACTATCATCTCTCGTTGTTCTTCAGTGATACTTTATTCATTAGTTTTAGTCTCACAATCCTAATTTAGATACAGTCTAAATACTACTACTACTACTAAAACAATTCAGTACACGTTATTTCGTGCACAGGCCATTGCAGATGGAGGTGTTAGCATGTGTGGAGAATCTAGTGGGGAGGACGAATTTTGTCTATACTTGGAGAACACCCTGTTGCCACAGGTGCTGAACAAAATACGACACAACACTCAGAGTTATGCATGAAGAAAATGGCTAGGTATGTATCATTGACCATGGACGAACATGCTTCCCTGATGACGGTCTAACCATTGACATGTGAATATTCCTTCCTTGCTCCATAGCAGATGACAGTGAAAATGGAAACATGCCAGATGGATTTCCAGGAACACTGGAAATTTCCGATTGGGACATGAGGGATGCGAAGGAGAAGGTTATACATCCACAGTACAGGGCATATGGTGATGCCAACAATTCGGAGTTTTATTACTTTGTTACAAGAATATTGGCATCCGTCAATGCTAGGAACAATGATTTCAACGGAAATAAGAGAGGGACTGAGAATTTTCTGAGTGAAACTTTCAGTGTTGAGGACAAAGCCTTTGCTCTCCTGATGCTTTACAATGAACTTCATGTATGGGAGTCCGCCCTTCAGAAAAAGAAAGATGGATTGATTAAGATGGAGCAAAAAAGATTCTGCGATGCAAAAATYGGAAGAAGGATTGGTTGGGCTCTGGAGGGAAAGGTATTATTTTACAAGTTGTGCGCTGAGATTAAGGAACTCCTCCGAAGAAACCCTCGAACTGGAGAGCTTTTCAAAAAACAAATGAGAGAACCGTTCAGGAAGGAATGTAGAAGGAAGAAAGGTAGAGTTGTACTACCAACAAACTCGGAACCAAGGGTTGACGTTACCATGATGGAAAACATGTATGTTTCCGAAAGGTTCAGAAACCTTACCGATGACCCCATAAAGTGTGCCGGGAACAATTTAATCCTAGGAAGGGTAGGGGATGCCGTGGAAGATGTTTTGTATTCCAAGAAAACACTTTTAGAATTCATTCATCATACATAATTATAACATGGTTAGTCATGATATTTCTGATCCKTGGGGTAGTTAAGACGCCCAACTTTTATGTACATTCGATAGCATATGGTAGCAGAATCTTTGTTCCAAACATTGATTCCGCCAAGGTTCTTCTTATTTGAGAGTAATACTATTTGTGTGTGTAAATCTTGAGATTAAATTCCAAAATTTGTTGTCAAAGGGTACAGACATCACAAATGTTGAGGTTGTGTATCATGACCCCCCAACATAAGAATATCGAGCAGTGCAAAAGGGATTGTGGGTACAAAAACCGGCAGAATAAATTTGTGCCGATAGGAGTGAAACGAAATGTGTCACAAAATTAATCGCAAAACGGGGGTCTTCACCAAGCTTGATAATCATAAATTTCCTGTGTTAAGTGGTYGCACAAAAACTGCACGCACGGGGGTGCGACCAAACCCCGCGATCACTTTTTGTGACGTAGTACTACTAGTATTACTAGTACTAGTTGTAGTAGTAGTAATACTACTACGTCACACACACTACTACTACTASTAGTAGTATCCTTTGGACAGCGYCATGGATGGCAGTCACTTTTGCATGTGGTCTGATGATGGTTGATGAGTTGAGGTGTTCTTTGTTGCTCATAACCTCCAAATGTTAGTATGCTCCCTACTGCGTGTTAATACGTGGTGTACAATAGAGGAGTGAGTTTATTCACTAGCTACTCGGGATTTWGCCTCACAGGAATGAAAATAATCATTTAAAAGACTTAATTAGGCCTATTTCAGAGATGTCTCGAAATCTCATATCGGCTGCGCAATAAAAATGCCACCGTGCTTTGTGCCGTAGCGGTACAACGTAACGGTACAAAAGCTACTCAAATGACACTTCCTTTTGAAACATCGAACGTTGAACGCGGGGTGGGACATGAACAAAATTGTCTCGAGAGCAACGAAGCGGAAAAGCAAGAGAGTCCSTGGCATACGGTACGGCAAAGCTGGAAGACATCATTACTATTGTTCCATCAAGTACGCTACATCAGAGTCGTTCGAAMGACTCTAGCAAACTCAATCTTTCTGAGTGTGACATAGGCAGATCCCACAAACTGCTTCACCTCATTTGCTTCGCGTTCTGCAGGGAACAGCGGGAAGAACTTCACAACGACAACAGAGTGAAATAACCACAACTGCATCGTAGTCTCGTAGTCAAAGCGTTTCGCTTTAGTCAAATCCTTCAAGATGGATAACATCCAGGATATTGCAAAGGGGGTGACCATCAAGGGTTTCAAGGCGGTCACCAAGAAGGGTTTCAAAGGGGCGGGAAAAATGATGAAGACGAACAAGAAGGCGACTCCCAAAAAATATGCGGGAAAGGGATTGAACACGGCGGAGAGATTTACCGCTTTCGTTGGCAGCAGGAGGAACAAGGGAAAAAACACGGAAGACGATGACTACCTTGACGGAGACGAAGAGGAGGAGGACTACTACAACGGCGAGGAAGAGGACATGTACAACGGATACAACGACGAGGTTTCAATGACCAAAGCCAATCACATCCTTACATCCAAGGGGACCCACCGCCTCAATCGGATCCTGAGAAAGTCCAACAACGAGGAAGAGGACTTTAACCCCAACAACTTTTCCGGAATGGACGAYGGGGCGCAAAAGATTCAAAAACTCGAAGATCCGCGAAACCCCGAAGAAGTCTCGAGGTTTGTTGCCAATGTCGTGCTCCCTTCCCTTCGGGTAGACCAGCGATCCATTGGCGGAACGCTMRTAACCCTCRCCAACGAGTACCCCGAGAGCATGGTCCAGGAATCTCTTTTGTGTGACAAATGCAAGTCCTTTGAATTGACGGGGGACGATCACATCTCGGTTTCGTGCCTGGAAAATCCAGCAACCTACGCGAAACACAAACGATCACTGGGTCTCTTTGGAAAGGGGAGCAAGGGGCGTAACAAGATCCATTACGTGGTTGTAGCGAGGTCAACCAACCTTCCTTTGCTTCCGTCGAACCAAATGAGCCACGAAGACGACACTGGTGGCCAAGGCGCTGCGGAAGCAGGGTACGACAAGATGTTCGCGTCCGGAGACGACGAAGACCTCGGCGTAATTTACGAGGGCGGAGAAGAAGGCAACCCCGTCGATGGCGAGCGCCAGGGGCCGGAGGGACCGGACGAAGAAGCCCAAAACCCCGATGCCGACCCGCAACGACCGGCTGCCGCGGATGGAGGAGCGACCGAACAAGGGGTTGCAGAAATTTCTTCGTTTCCCACCCTGGTATGCCTCACACTCAACAACGACGGTGCCAATCCCGACATTCGGAAGCTTATCGGATTGGATCAGCTGACTACCGTGCAAGACGTGACAGCCACCGTGGTTCAGCTTGCCTTTCAGAACGGAGACACGATTCGATTCGATTTCAGTGAGGAMGACGAGGCCAAGGTGGTAGAAGCCGGCCTGATGAAAGAACGCTTCATTTGGTCCCTGCTGCAGATTCACGCAATGCTCTGTGTTTCGGTTGTCGAGAGAAGTTCTCTCGCCAACGCAAWCAACAGAGAACTCCTGCCCCCTCTCAACATCCGAAACCTAGACAGAGCTGAGTTGCAGTACGTTGCCACGGTCAACAACTTTCTGAAGAACGATGCAGCTCTCTGTGCCCTSTTGGACCGCCAGCGGGTCCTGGCGACGGAAAGCCACGACGGGCCGGTGAAAGAAGATCGCGAAGAYGGAGAAGAAAAAAGCGGAGACGTACGAGACGGAATGACCTACGATCTCATGATGGGAAACTTTGCGACCCGCGTTGCCATCTTTCACTCYGCCGACGAGCGAGCGGAGGCCGAGGAAATTCTGAACTCGACCGAATGGACTTTGTCTCTCAGCAGTGACGAAGGTGCAGCGGCCAATGCTGCAGAGAGACTGTCCATGGTTTTGCAGAGGAGAATGCGCGACTTGGAGGCGGAAACATGCAGGAGACTGATTGCCTGGGAAGACGAGAAGCATTTCTCGGTGACCGGCCAAGCGGGGCTGTTCGCGCAGAGTGCGAATCGAGATACAGTAGATGCGTTATCCCTGGCCCACCTCTTCACGACCCTGGAATCTCTAGACAGAGAGCTGCTTGAAATGGAGAATTGGCTCGAAGACAGGGTCTTGGCYATCAAGCCACTCACCGATGATTGCCGTGACATCGAAGAAGAGAACCGGCAACTTGAACAGCAATGGAAATCATATGATCTGCTTGGATCCGAAATGCGTCGCTTATTGAAGGGACTCGTTATCGACGAAGATCTCGAACTTATCCTTGGAAATCCCGCMGGAGCTCTGGTGTACGACGAAGCTGGCAACATCCAGGTGGAAGAGAGCGAAGAGGGTGTGGACAGAGTCTAYGATGCCGGCAAGGCGCTTCAAGAGGCAACCGAACACGCCGAACAAGCCGGAGGACTCCACCTTATCGCGGTAAGCGAACGAGTCGAAGCCCTTGCCCAGGCTTCCGAATTCTTTTGCACTTCTCTGGCTCAGATTATTGTGACCATCATGGAGCAGTTCAAGACGGAAGTAGTAGCTTCGAGTGACCACGGGAAGGTTTCCAAGCAAGACACCCATTCGATCATTGCGAAGAAGATTCGTGATACCCAGCGCAAATTTCAGAGCTCTCTCCTCGGGTACATCAAACTGATCGAAGTCCTGGCTTTRCTCAGTCCCAAACTCCTCCCCGCCATCCGAGACGCTTATTCCGAGATGGTAGCAGAGGGCATCCTAATGAAGAAACGAATGAAAGGTTACTTTCAGGCGTTGCCTGGAAGAAATGCCGCATATTTGAACAATGTGTCGAAAGATCTGAAGAATTACTCTCCATACGAATCTGGAAGCAATGAGATGACGGTTAACGCGCCAGAYATTCGGTACGCCCTCAGCGAATTGCTTCCTGTTGTGGCGAGAGAAGCCTATTTCACAGCGGCTCTTTTTGGACTCTCAAGCAAAGCCAAAGATGGCCGGGAAAAGAAACGCAACTTTGAAGCGGCGAAAAAAAGCGTGGACCACTCGACACAATACTTCCGATATTATATTCAGCGAACTTGTGGAATTGTCGAAGACAGCGAYAAGGACCCCACTCTGTTGGAACGAACAGACCCCATGCTATCGCTTGTTTCGTCTATCCATCTGAACGAAGCTATGGAAAATTATATCGATCGCGAGAAGAAAGGCGGAGACCACTCGCTGTCTCTGGCCTACGTTCGAGCCACGATCCTAGACCTGCGTAAAAAAGTTGATAAACAATGGGTGGCCTGGGTGGAACGGCAAATCGAATGGATTCGTGGCAATCCGGGAGTCCCAGCGAACGGAAAGAGAGCCGGAATCTTTCCCGCTTTTGCAAGATTCCCTTGCTACATCGACCATATTCTCATTTGCTGCCGCGAGGGCAGAAGCGATAATTTTACGCCGGATTTGTCGAGTATCAAGGTTGTGAGCTACTATCTGCAAAAAATTGCAACTGCTCTATTGGAAAGTCTCCGGATATGCGCAGAACAGGAAACAACCGATCAGCAGTACGCGGCCAGTGTCATGCAAATGGAAAATAGTTATTTCTTCACCCAATCAATAAAAAACCGGGGAGGTGAAATTGCTGCTCTATTTCAGAAACAAATTACCAAAGCCAACGCGGTTTGCAAATCAAGTACGGATGCGTACCTTGGGTGGATGATCAAGCGAGAATTTAAGAGTCTCCATGCTCTTTTCTCGAACATATCAAAGATTAGAAGGGAGGTTGGCGACAGAGATGTCGCCATGCATGTCCCAAAAGCTACTTTCATCAGAACCTTAACGAAGGAGTCGAATAGAGAGACCATGAAGGAAAAGATCGCAATTATATATTCAAGGATGGAAAAGCATCTCTCGGAAGAAGGGGGATTACTGCCCGTCGCCTGGAAAGCCCTCGTCAAGGTTCTATACGAGTGGTTTGGAAGATGGGAAAAGCTAAGTTCTCAGATCTATAAACATGTATTAGATCCTAGTGCTGTGGATGTCGTTCGAATTGCAAAGGCTGCCGGAGCAAGCAATCGCCAGGATGATCGAATGGGCGGGCGAATGGCRGCGATGGAAGCTCGCAATAGTGGAAATGCTAGAGATACTAGCATGGCACAGTTTTAATTCGTCGTCGAAACGAAAAGGARTCCGCTTCTAGTTYTTCACCCTTGTRCATTCTTTTTGGTACTGGTACTWATGGTTCCTTGCTGTCTAAGTCTAAAGCATGCGGTTGTAATATTGAATTTAGAGCAYCCCGCTCGTATTTTTACTTCAAGAAGGCCGACCATATAATATCACGATCGATATTTTTCATTGTTTCGGGACTGTCATTTGATTGCTAGTTCTGCTGTTGGCATGACGAAAACCCAGAATCAAATTTATTGTTACATCTAGCATTTCATTATGTCTATCAAAATTATAAATTTCAATTCCAATCAAATTTTTTGATCCCCCATTTTGTCTCTACTACTGGTAGAGGTCAGTGATCTATTCCCCAAAGATTCACCGCGTTTGGATTGGTCCAACAGRAGGGTAGGAGTTACTCCGGACAAAACAATTTTTGTTTGAGGCAGTGCCAAAGGTTCGTACACTTCTGGAACCAGAAGACCAACAAGGAATAGGAAAATTGCAAAGATGAAGCACAAAAGTCCTAGTAGTTGGTATGGCCGGATTGCGTACCCACCATAGGATCCTGCACCATTTGACGAGGCACAAAGATTAATGAACAGCACAACCAATACTTGTGGAACGAAATTCTTCATCAGGATTACCCAGACAAATGGGATGTGGCCTATGACTGGTTGAATTTGCTCTCGGAGGCGACTTATGTTTCCATATGCACACTCAAACCAAATCGAGCGCACAGTCCATTCGTCGGGTTGTTGTKCCATTCGYTCCATGAGATACCAGTGCGTCMCCAAAAATCCGATGAMGAAACCCCCGAGCATTACCACAAATCCAACCCATGCTTCGTAATCACTGAACCAGAACCCACACGCGATTAAGATCGGGAAGAAATTCGCCACCATGTATGAAATTGTTGCTTTTACCCCTATACTTTTATAMAGGTCAAGGATGCCGCAAGCCCAAGCGGCACCAAAGGCTTCTAAGAATCCAACCAGCAGCATGACAAAATTAATGTAAAAGTCAATCACATCTAAGAAGTAAAACCCCGAGTCTGTACAGTAGAGAAGACTCAGTAAAAAGTTCGGCAATATACATAGTGCAAGCAACCTGAAAATACAAGGGGAAATGTGAGGCAATCTGGCATGTCACATCAGTGCTTCCTAGCTCTTGTAAAGCAAAACCATGCGGCCATGCGGTCAGCATTTGAGGTACACAGTCGATCATTAACTTACGTCTTTCTCGGGGTATCTTTAAAGAATTCCGTGTCTTKAAGCACAGTGACCAAGGCTATGAAAAATGAAGGTGATGTTGAAAAGGAAAATTAGTGATCTGGATGATTGAAAAACGTRTCCTTACGCATTTTGATCCTTGCGACCCCTGGTATTTTKTGTTGAAAGACTTACATTCGACGAAAGCAAATGCAGAGTCGATTCCGAGAAGGAATAAATTGAAGAACAAAAGCCGCACCCAGTGGATTCCCCCGGGTAGGGTTCCCAAGACCACAGGCCACGTCCCGAAGACCAGACCAAACCCTCCAAATGGAAGCTCGGTAACAGGTACTCCTGACAATGTAGACAAGTGCCCTAGCGCACAAAATACAGCGAAACCAGAAATTACACTGTACGCAGAGTTTAATGTGACAATAACGCAGGAATTTAGGAGTACCGGCTCGTCCTGTTTGCAGTGAGATCCGAAGGATGTCAAGAGCCCAAATGTTAAGCTGATGGAGAAGAAAACCTGCGAGCATGCCACAGACCACACTTCAGTATCTGTTCCAAGCACTGAAACATCCCACACTCCGATGTACCTGAGATCARAACACAAGAATAATTAGTTTTTATTTSTTTCAAATTCGGAATCCGCTTCGTTTTACAGAAGATGTTGCACTCTGTCATCATGATCGACGAAGTGGTGCTCYGACTTACGCTTGGACACCATCCTCGGCACCAGGAAGAGTTGCTGCTCTCCCAAGAAAGACAAACAGGAGCACAAATGGCAATCCCATCGTAACATAAGTGATTCGCCCGGTTGTTTGCAAGCCAAATGATAGCACGATGAACACAASGGTCCACACAAAGGCTGTATAGCCAACATTTTCCGCAACAATACGCGTCGGAGCTAGGTCGGGACCGATCACGGTATCCATTCCGATGATTTCACTATAGAAATAATTCACGGCTTCTTGCCCTGTCAATCCCGGTTTGTTCCACGGGGCTTCTTCGTCCCACGACGAAACGAAGGCGTTGACCACCCATCCAATCAAAACAACATAGTATGAGCTCACCATGAATGCGCAAGCTATACTGCATACCCCYACTCCCCGAAGTCTTGGATGGAATCCGCCTGTTTTTGAAAAATCGTATTGAAAGTCAAAGGAAGATAGAAGAAACAAAAGAACAATAAGCAAGGGTCATAAAAAATGAAATTGAAGCGAAATAACTTCATCGCCGATGTATGCAAAGCTACGCTTTCATTGTTTGGATAACATGGCAGTTGTATTCGTTCATCCCTTCATATTGAATCTCAACGAATTCAACTCACCAAARACTCCGATGTCGCCTGTCTGGAAAAATTGCCCGAAGCCGATCTCCAATATAGTGAGAGGAATTCCGATGAGAAAAAGAGCCAACATATACGGGATGAAGAAGGCACCCCCACCATATTCCACGGAGAGCCCTGGAAATCTCCAAAYATTGCCGAAGCCGATAGCGGCACCCGCCGTTGCAAAATAGAATGCCAACCTCGAGCTCCAAAATTCACGTGTAGGGAGAYCATCGGYTGTCTTTTCATTTTCGCCTATGGTCGCTTTTGGGGTAGGGTGAGATGATGGTGTTTTCGTCGATAAAGTAGTCATGCTTTTTCGATCCATCGATGCTGTGGATTGATCTGTCTTTTGATTGACCTAATATCGTTTGTTTCGTCAGGCGATTGATTCGGTTTCGGTTTCAATTGTGTCAACGTTTCTGTCGTGTTTTTGTGTGAAGGTGACTTTTCTTTCGAAACTGTTGAAATTATGACATCATCTTTTGTCACCAACTGAATGCTTGCTTTATTTTTTTGTTTGATATTTTCGTTCACCTCGCACTGTATTTTGTCGCATCAAAGAAAGGGAGAATATCTTCGGAAAGTACGAGTACTTGTACTGTTAAGTTCTGAATTCATTTGAATTCTCTGGAACCTGTCGGAAAAGCCCTTTATTGAAGCTTGAACCTACGTTGCTATTTTTAAAAAAAGAAAGGGAAGTGTACAGTACGTACCAAATGTAATACTGTACTGAATCAATCATGAGTTCGCATCATTTCGTATATTACTGCTTCAAGAATGACTATTTTTTTATCTGCGCTCGGCTGAATGGCATAAGTTAAATTATGTAACAACTACGTGTACGYGAAGATGGAAAAAGTAAGATTGCATGAAATATTGATTAAGACTGGTTTAATTTAATCTAGTCGTAATCGTCCTTTCACTTTCTGATCGAATTTTTTATATTTCTGGGCACAAGTTATGTTGAAGTTCTTAGTACCGTATTTAATGCAACTAATTAAACCATTTTTTTAATAGCTCAAAGCAATATCATSGACATTTGGAATCATATAAATCCCCTATGTACAGTACCGGTAGGTGGGGTACCGTAGTCATTTTAAAAGACCAATCGATCGTAGTAACATCTACCGTTGTCTAAAATGCGTTCTTTTGCCTTCTCAACTCSTGAGAATTCTCCAGGATTGGTTCGGTTGCTAGAGAAAGACGCGATGCATGAAATGTGCGAAGGCCASCGAAATATCAAAACTTAACCCACAGTGAATGTGCAGTAATTTCTTTTTAAATTTCAATAAAACCCAAGAAGATAACAACCATTCTATCAGAGTTTTTTGTCTTTGTTTTCCCAACCTTTCCAAAAAACGTTAGCTCCCATAAATTTATGTGCAKTCAATTTTGAAACTTTAACCAAACACAGTCGCACAAAGTATCCTAGCTCTTMCAGACAACACAAAAACAATGCCTGGTGATTCTGCTTCCTCCTGGTCCAATATGGACATGAACAATATCGAGATGGATGAAAACTCAACATCTGATCGCTCGGACAAATCCATTGTTTCTTACTCCTCGGCATCTGCGGTCAGTACCTCGACGTCCATTAGTCGTTTTACGACACGGCAGCAGCAAAYCATTGAGGATGAGAGCTTGGCGGTCAGGGATTCCGAGCACCTGACGAAACTTCGATTTTTTCTGATCACGATCCTTTTTTGGAGTACGGTCGGAGTCGGCCTGGCGGTTTGGATCTATTTCACGGAAGATATCGAGAACAAATTCGATGATCTCTACCACGACGATTCTTTGGAAGTCCTCCAGGAATTGGAGAGTAGGTTTATCGTGGCAYTGGGTGCCATCGATTCGTTCATGGTTGCGCTCTGCACTTTATCATCATCGGAATGGCCCTTTGTTACGGCTCCTCACTTTTCGGTTCGAGCCCAGAAACTCCGAAAGATGTCTCATGCGTTCGCCGTCACAACCTATCCTTACGTCGAGGACTCACAGAGAGAGGAGTGGGAAGARTACTCGTCTGCCAATGACAATTGGTTAGAGGAAGATCTYAAGAAGCAAGAAGATGAAAAAGGAATCAYWCTCCAAAAGAACGTTTTGTATGGAAGGGAACCTACCGATGAATTCGTTCAGAAGACTATTGGAAATACCTCCGGATTCATGGTACGTACAGGAGCCTCCGAGTGCATGAAGCGGTGTTTTATGTTTGTGAATTTTTAATATCATCGAGAGATCATTTGTTTGGCTTGTATGCGAACCACATAGAACTAYAAATCAAATACACTGATAAGCCTTGYCGTTTGGCCTTGCTCATATTGATAATGTCATTCAGCCTCGATGGCAACAATCCCCGGTCACAGAGACTTCCGCTTACAACCGGGACGGTTTCCAATACAAAGCTCTCGCCAATGCATGGGCGACATTTCAGCACCATCCGCAACAAGTTGTGATGAGCTATGTGAACAATATTCCGACGACCGAAGATCCCAACTTGAACGTTGAAGAACAAATCAAAGTTATGGAGAGWTTCTTTGCTCACAATGATTCGTATCACGCAGAACCTTTTGGGGATATATTCTATCCTATCCTTCACGATGCCGAAGCTATTATCCATGCCAATGGAAGCAACAAAACGTCATCATCGTTGACGAACAGCACCCTCGTAGGAGTCACAGCTGTCACATTTTACTGGAGGGACTTACTGAAGAACATGTTATCCGACGAAATTGATGGCATGCACGTCGTTGTGGAGAATAACTGCAACCAGACATTCACATACACTTGGTTCGAGTCCGAACCACTCTATCTAGGTATAGGGGACCTTCAYGAGCCCGTGTATGACCAACTCCAGCAATCTTTCTTGCTCACCGATATCGAAGGAATCAATACTTATACAGGGCTCCCATTGAGTTCTGCTGGATGCCAATACGAAATTCATTTGTATCCTTCCACAGATATGATTCGCAACTTCGAAATGAATGAGGTTAGGTAAGATAAGAAGAAGCAGTATAATGCGATACGAGTGAAAATTTGTGCGCAACGAGAAGAATCGTCTGGGTTCCTATCTGATCAACGTGGTTCTTGCCTTATTTTTCAACCAACAAAAACAGCCCGGTAGCATTTACTGGAATTGCCGTCATCATTTTTATCTTCACAACGATGGTATTCGTGTTCTATGACTGTCTTGTGGAAAGCCGACAGAGAAAAGTTTACACTTCTGCAGTAAGGAACAATGCGATTGTTTCGAGCCTCTTTCCTAAAARTGGTATGTCTTTTCCCYTCAGTTTTGGAATCTGTATTGAATCATTGTACTCCCATGAGAGCGTTGAACGAAAATCGCTGATCCTCATAATCGCTTTTGTTATTTGCACCATCAGTGAGGGATCGTCTCTATCAAGAAAATGACCCCACTCCCAAGAAATCTCAACCAGCAAAGACTCGCTTGAAGACGTTCATGCACGAAGATAATGGCGTTGGCGAGCCGAAGAAGGAATTCGATGCACCGATTGCTGATCTTTTCTCAAATTGCACCGTTCTCTTTGCCGACATMTCTGGCTTCACAAGCTGGTCGTCGGAACGATCTCCCAGTCAAGTTTTTGTTCTTCTTGAGACCATTTACGGAGCATTTGACAAAATCGCAGACCGTCGTGGTGTTTTCAAGGTTGAAACCATCGGCGACTGCTACATGGCGGTTACTGGTCTTCCCAATCCGAAGAGAGACCATGCTGTAATTATGGCTCGATTTGCACGCGACTGCCGCAATCAAATGAACGCTTTGACAAAATCTCTTGAAGTTACGCTGGGACCCGAGACCTCGGATTTGTCAATGCGCTTCGGATTACACTCTGGACCTGTCACTGCAGGTGTTCTGAGAGGTCAGAAATCTCGATTCCAACTCTTCGGCGACACAGTCAACACTGCTGCTCGGATGGAGAGCACGGGTGTCCGCAATCAGATTCATATATCAGAAGACACGGCTCGGTTGCTAAACGATGCTGGAAAGTCTAGCTGGTTGACACCCCGAAAGGAAACTGTTCAGGCGAAAGGAAAAGGAGAACTCACAACTTATTGGGCCTTCCAAAAGAGTCACAATAAGAGAGGAAGCACTGTGGCGACCGCCGCAACCTGTGATGATAGCTCCCTCGGATCTTATGGATCACCAGCAATTGACCAAAGGGCAAAAGTAGGTGGAAAACAAATTTTATGTGACCGACGAGCGCGACTCATTGATTGGAATGTCGATTTGTTTGCGGGTTTAATTCGAAAAGTCGTTGCACGGAGGGGAGCTATCGTTGTTAATGTAAAGGGAAAGCCTATCTCGGAAGATAGTTCCAAATCGATTCAGACCACTACTGATGGCATGATGCTGGATGAGGTCGTTGAGATCATCGAATTGCCTGTTTTCGATCCAAGGGTAATCAATTCACAAGAAGATCCACACTCCATCTTACTCGGCGATSAGGTTATGGCGCAACTGAGGAGTTATATTTTCGCAATCTCGAATAGTTACAACGAAAATCGTAAGTCATGGAAGACAATTGAATCTAACACCATTTCTATCATTCAGCGATTCCTAACTATGATTTTTCTCTCCAGCGTTTCACAACTTCGAACATGCTTCACATGTGACGTTATCAGTAGCAAAGTTGTTATCTCGCATCGTTGCCCCCGATCTCGAGATCAGTACCTGTGAACACAATGTATATTCTACCTTGCATGATCATACATACGGTATTACTAGTGATCCATTGACACAGTTTGCATGCATCCTCGCCGCTCTAATTCACGATGTGGACCACCAAGGTGTCCCAAACAAGACGCTAGTTGAAGAAGAAGATCCTGTGGCGAAAAAATACAAGGGAAGATCTGTTGCTGAGCAAAATTCAGTCGACATTGCTTGGGCGCTATTTCTAGAACCTCAGTTCAGTGCGGTGCGGAAAGCTGTCTGTAGAACTGATAAGGAGTTGGATCGTTTGCGTCAATTGATCGTCAATACGGTACTTGCAACTGACATCATGGATAAGGACCTCAAACAATTACGTAATCAACGATGGGACAAGGCCTTCTCACCTGACTTGAAAGACAACAATGAAAACAATCAGGACCGAATCAATCGGAAAGCCACCATTGTTTTGGAACATTTGATTCAAGCAAGTGATGTATGCCACACTATGCAACACTGGCATGTTTATCGAAAATGGAATGAACGTCTATTCGAAGAGATGTACCTGGCCTACAAAACGGGTAGAGCAAACGTTGACCCTAGTACCTTTTGGTACCAGGGAGAACTGGGCTTCTTCGACCACTACATCATTCCACTTTCAAAGAAACTAAGTGATTGTGGAGTCTTTGGAGTTTCGAGCGATGAGTATTTGAACTATGCTTCACGAAACCGGAAGGAATGGGAACAGCGTGGGGAAGCTATTGTGGCCGAGATGATCGATAAATTTAAAGACAAGATATACGTTGAGAGTAGGGAAGTGTGCTGAAATAATATACCAAAATATGTTGATCAGCAACAGGGGATAACGGGATAAAATAAATATTAAATGATGTGAAGAAGCTGCCAAATTTCATTCCAGAAGCGGTAATCACTTCTGAATAATCCATAAAATTGAATAGATCACATTTTTCCTTCTGGGCAAGATTTTCTGCTGAGTTTTGAAGACAACATGAATCGCAGTTTTTGACCATGGTACATCAGTATTTTTCAAACTTTATTGGTGCAGGCTCCACTGATCGGTTCAATTTTCATCACTCTCGTSCAACTGATCTACTTCATACTTGAAAATACGCAGTATTCATAAAGCCCTGATAAAGCTATTGGCCAAGGTTGAAAAACATATGTAACAAAAAAGTATTCGTTTTATTTAAACATTCAACGACCATATCAGGGTTGGTGTCTCTGGGGTTGCCGGAAGCAAAGAGAGTACTTCGTTCCATACCAAGTTCATGGAAGAGTGATTGTATCGATAATTTGGATCTTTGTCAGCAATGGGGTATTATTTACTTCGCCCACTGACATCCTGAATTCATACAGTAGTATCATGCGTTTTTTATGCATCGAAACAACCACCATGTGGCTAGCATTTCCGACTCTTTTCACTGTGAAAAAAATCGGGATGAAATGATTCATGAGAGATTTTTTCCAAATTCTAATTCTCGTCGTCCTTCTTCAGGAAGCGCTTTACTATGTTTTCGTCAATCCATGGCGTCGTACTAAGAGCGAGCCCAATGCGAAGTGGGACAGCAAATCGCGCGAAGTTGACAAAGGCAAAGGCTTCGGCGCCAAGCTTTTTCTGGTCATCCGGATCACCCAAGTCAGGCCAGTGGCCGGTGACTTGGTAGTAGCCCACGGCACAAACAGGAACCTGTTTTCACGACAAGGAGGAAAATAAAATAAAAATAGCACGCAAATGAAGAAAAGTTAGACAAAATATCAATAATTAATTTGTTCGTTGTCGTTAGTTGTCTCGGCCGTGGCGCAAAAAATGCGAAAGCAATCACCTCGTATCACCAATTGATGGACACAATACACATAAGACACCGACAGAACAAGGACGTACCGAGAGAGCCCAGAAACCCATCTCCCAAGCAGCGTACGAAATGAAACCGGCGGTTCCGGAGTCTTTCACTTTCTGCATGAGTTTTTGCGTTTCACTCATCTCTTCTTCTGGTTCTTTGACTTCATCAACAGCTTCAGATTTCTCTGCCTCTTTCTCGAGAGTTGGTGGCTCTTGAAACAGGACTCGATATTCTGGCTGCAGTTGGCGCTGACCGACAAGCTGGCTTGGTCCGCGTGTGACAAACGCGTTTGCTGCGTTCATGACGCATAAAAAGGAGAGCAGGAGCTGGGTGGTGCGAGCAGTGGACTTCATTGTGTCTCGGTTTTTGGTCAAAGGGTCGATTTTTGGTTTATGGCAAAATGGGTTGGCAGGAGTTGTACGGTACTCGTACCGCGTAAATGCGAGGTATCCAAGAAACAATTTCTGAGAAAATTGAGCTATCGTGCGAGGTTGACTTTTCTTCTTTCTCCTTCTTTCCATTCCTTGGCAGTGAGATGATCGTTGGATGATCGATGCTGATGGAAGAAGTACAACTCGGTAGTAGTACCGTTGGAAGTTTGGAGCACATCATTTAATGATAAGACTTGCAACGTCAGATTCATAGATCACGAGGGTAGATGACATCATTTATTTTGTTTTAGTGATGCCCTCTCTTTCAATTTTCAAACGTGCATCGTGGATTTGACAGAGATTCTATTCGAGCATACCGTACGTACGTACGAGTACTGTATGAACTTGATTTACAATACATAGATACAGTAATACTGTATGTTACAAATAGTATGTCTAGTGTCTACTGTCTACAGTCTAAAGTTTCATCTGGGTTCAACGGTASCGTAAAAACATAATGAGTGATTCCCRATATTATAGAAATGCTAAATTTGATAGTAGACAGACAGACCGAAAATCTATGACGATTTGTCATAGATTTAGCATTTTTAGAATGGGTCAACTGACCCCATTCTAAATGTGCTAAATCTATTACGGAACCCATGAATCAAAATTTGGAGTCCGTTGTAAGATTCAACAGAAAGGCCCRCCAAAATTAACACCCGGCCAAACATGATCCTCTTTTCTAAACAAGTATCAAAATGACATACAACAACAAGAAGGCGCCTCTAGTACAGTAATAAGAATGGCGCCCRAGACATAAACTATGTCTCGATCTGTGCTGTTAGTCAGTGCGTTCTATTTCCTTTCTTTGTTGCAGCAGCAAAGAGAGCAAGAGGAGGCTGACRAGCAAGAGGAGGCCGACACCATCGACCTCAAAGAGGAGCAACAACAAGGAGCAGCTCCTCAGCACTATTGTCCAATCCCCAAGACTATATTTGTTAGTATGCCRAATCCACCAGTTGCTGCCAACAAGAACAACGCTGTGCTTGGTCGCAGGAGTGGCACTATAAACTACTCCCGTGAAGAGGTCACCAGTCTCATGAGGTTGATAGTGGATGTAATCCCAGTATGTGGTGAGGGATGGGACTATATTACAGCAAAACATGCTGAGAGTAGGCCTTTTGGCAGGACCACGACCTCCATCAAGACTAAGTATGCAGCTGTGAGGAGGATCAAAAGCTCCACTGGAAATCCCAATATTCCGGAGTACGTGAAGCTGGCCCGACTCACCCACAAGCTGATTGGTGAAAAGGCAAATCTTGGAACTGGAGAGGAGGTCTTTGATCTGGAGCAAGGCTTTGCTAAGAGTGAGGTTGTGGCAAGTTCAGAGCCTCCTCCAGGAGAAACTGAGACGCCTCCAGGAGAAGCTTCCATTGTTCTTGCTGGAGACGCATCTACTAGTGTCGACAGTGAAGAACAGCAGGAGGAGTTCCCTGCTGTAGCTTGTTCCTCCAGCAATTTGACCCCTTCACTTGTTGAATCTACCCCAGCAAAGAAGAGATCTTATCAGCAACAGAAGAAATCTGCTGTTYCTGACGCTGCCATATTCATTGAATTCATTATTAAGCAGGACAAAAGAGACAAATGCAGTATTGAGATGTGGAGTGGTTTAAAGGATGTAGCAGAGAAGTTTCTTGGTGCTGCTGTTAGCATGATGAATATGTGGCAACAACAACAACAACAACGATCTTACCATGGTCATCCTCCCCCCTACCATTACCACCAGTACAGTCCTCCACCACCACCTGCTTCTGTTGCATCGACTGTTGCATCGACTGTTGCACCATTGACTGTTGCACCATCGACTGCTGCATCCACTGCTGCTGTTGCATCCACAGCCGATGGGTCAACGCCCCAGCCTCCGCGCAAAAGACAACGCCAACAGCATGAACAGCAACAATCCCATGGTGAGGAGGTTTAAATSSTTACTTTACATTAGACTAAATTAACTACACTAAACTGTATCTGTGTGGATACAAAACAATGAGCTTGAGCCTGTTACTGTATTATCACGTACTGTCCTACTAAGCTGTTGCTTGCTTGTAAAGGTTTTCTTGGGAAGGTTTTCGTGTATACTACCAATGCGGGATTAGAACAGTTTCACTTATAATCACACATGTTAAGTCCCATGAAAACGGTTCTGATTGGCATGCACATGTTACGTATGATAACCTTGTCTTCATTACAGTATAACAATTAACTTTTACTGCTTTCTCAACGCCAACGCGATACTACACCAAGCAACGAATTCAATCGATCGATACGATACTGATCCAATCACCATGGTTGACAAYATTCATTGGTTACTTCCCTTACTGTGTTTGGTTACTTTGCTTACAGTGTTTGCTTCTAAACAGCATAATGAAGCGTTGCAGGGGGGAGCTTGCTGGGGACCTTGCTGTTTGCTCGTAGCGTTGCTGTAAGCTGTCTTGTTGAGGTTTTCTTGTATAGGTCTGTGACCAGCTTCGTGACCGGCTTCCGCATTTGTTGAGACAGACAAATGATAGCATCCACAGCCGCAGTGGATGCAGCAGTCGATGGTGCAACAGTCGATGGTGCAACAGTCAATGGTGCAACAGTCAATGGTGCAACAGTCAATGGTGCAACAGTCAATGGTGCAACAGTCAATGGTGCAACAGTCGATGCAACAGAAGCAGGTGGTGGTGGAGGACTGTACTGGTGGTAATGGTAGGGGGGAGGATGACCATGGTAAGATCGTTGTTGTTGTTGTTGTTGTTGTTGTTGTTGTTGTTGTTTAGAAGCAAACACTGTAAGCAAAGTAACCAAACACGGTAAGGGAAGTAACCAATGAATGTTGTCAACCATGGTGATTGGATCAGTATTGTATCGATCAATTGAATTTGTTGCTTGTAGTATCGCATTGGCGTTGAGAAAGCTGTGTTCGGAAAACTGCTTATATCGAGGAGTCGGATTTGTAACTCACTAAACTCCTTAACTCACTAAACTCTTTTGTTTTGAACTAACGTCTTCACCATGGGATTCACCCTCGAAACAGTCCATTTCCATCTGGAGAAAGCCGACRTCCTACATGAAAGTATCCTCCTGCAAGCTCGTTTCTTAACTCTTGATGAGGAATCGCGGGGTCTGTCGCCGGTGGTGTCCTCATGAAACTTGATAGTATCATGTTGTGTCCTACATAACTACACTKGTAGTTATACAAGCTGATAAGAAGGTTCATGGTGATCTTTCTTTCCCCCTGCTCCTCCAAGCACATCCTGTCTTTGATTCGAGGGAACTGTCCCTGGATCATGCGCATTCCCCATTCCAACATCTGCCTCAAGGACGTTGCATCCCTGTTGAGGAGTATCCACTCTGGTTGATCTGGGTCCCTCTGTGAGCTCTTGATTAGGCTATCCTTGTATTCCTTCAGGGCAAACTCTGAATCGACCACAACCTTCCCACCRYACTCTTTATAGACCTCCACAATCCTTTGATACACACCATGCTYGGCAATGGMGCTGTYGTGCCATGCCCCAGGGCAGTTGTAAACTGCTATACRGATCTTTCCRTCAGGGGCAAAGCCAAATACACTGTTTACATATGTGTTCTCCTTCCATGCATTGTAGAATGGTCTTTGTTTGTACCAGTCTCCTGAGGCTTCAATCACTTGCTTGAGCCCATCAGCAGCACCCCAGACGCGTTGTTCTCCAAGCCTTGGACACTTGTCCCCAATTGCCTTAACATAAGTATCCACTTCTTGCTGAGTTGGGATCCTGACCATGGCCTCTGGATGCTTGTGAAGAGCAACAAGCATCACTCTTCTTGAAAACTTGAGCCACTTATAGTACATCACTTTGGATGTTAAGCCAAAGGCCATTGCCATTGACCTTGCAACAGATCCTCTTGTTCTGTACCAGTAAAGGACCAGTCCTATTGCACAGACTGCATCGACCTCTCTCTTCTTTCCCTTTGGCTTGCCACATGCACATCTCTCATATAGTTGAGAGTCAAGTAGTAAGTATATTTTCACTGTTATTGCTCTCTCGTCCAGTTCAAACTTTAAGGTGCTGACACAGGGCTGGTGGTAGTAACAGACTAGTACTGTATTTGCAGTAGAAATAGTCTGTCCTTTGTCCAGTCAGTCCCACCAGTCTAGTCCTTAGCAAAAATTCGAGCTGTCTGTCCTTCATCCGTTTCTCCCACTAATTCCCCAGTAGTAATTTCTACTAATAATCTAGTCAATATTCAACAGTGGAAAGGTACACTATCATTCCATTTGACACTGAAAATATTGGCATATTCAGAATCCTCATGAAAAACTGAGTTATACAAAGTWCTCAAAAATTCTAATGGTAGTATTTTTGATAATGTTGTTACTGCTTAAAGGTTGGATAGATTTACTAGTATTATGCAGTAAAAATGAAATTGAAAAAAATCCCTGGGGTWAAAATTTTCTTATTCCTGCCACCGATGGAATATGAGTTTTCGATGCGTTGCGCACCCCTCTAAATTATGACCCCTGGTACGATGTACGATACATCATTCTGTCATAAGAGTACATTACGTATTTACGTAACAGTAAGTACGTACATTACACCAATACTGTATTGTAGGGTGTGCAATGCATGTGGCACCATACGGTACGTACAGGCAGGGGTCTAAATTTATGACCCCTGCGCATGCGCACGCACGGGTAAGTACCTTACCGTACAGTAATTAAAAAAGTTGCGTAAGGGTAACGGTTGTCGAAATTCAGTAAAAAACAGATGTGATGGAGGACCGTGGACGTGCACCGAGCATGGAAAAAAGATGCTGCTTAAAAAACTTGTGTACTGGACAAATTGCTGTTTTGAACTTCGCATGTACCTYAATGTACTGTGAGTACGAGTATCGTAATAGAACATTGTTGCCCTGGGAGAGAAGCATTAAGCTAATAAATACATCTTCGACACCATCTTCTCGACTGTCGACCCTGATTTCCATTGCGTGCATACAAAGATAGAAAAATACAATATACTTTGAGCAACGAACATGGGAAAAGACGCCTCCGGAAGTCGGAAGCGCCGAAAGGAAAATGATCTTACCGCAAGCTCCGGTGCCGGCCGCAAACGTCGGGCAATGAACACCAATGCTTGCAGTGCTCCGACCTTCTACCAAGAGTACTGCGAACTCCCTTTCACTCTTTCGAGTATCCTCGTCGATGAATTTGACTGCATAACGCCAAAAGATTTGAATTCTCAGCGTAGTCTCCATGTTCTTCCGGCGAAGGTAACGGTGAAGCAGGTACTTCAGCACTATGAGCGCAAACGAACTAGTTCGTCGGGTTCCAGTGGTTCCAGCGAAGAAGATAAAAAGAAACAGCAGGATCGAATCCGACGGTTTTGTGAAGGCTTTTCCTTGCTCTTTGACGACGCTCTTCCTGTTTGTTTATTGTATCGGGAAGAGAGACCACAATACGAATCTCTACAACAAGACGAAAACTTGAGGCTGAAACGACCTTGTGAAATCTACGGAAGTACTTTTTTGCTTCGGCTACTCCAGAGACTGCCAACAATATTGCGTGCGGAACCAAACAAGGAAATGGACGAACTTGGCCCTTTGATTGCGGACTTGGTTGTCCTACTGCAAAAGAATCGCCAAGCTTGCTTCAAGGATTCTTATCGTGAGCCTAGGAAACACGAACTTTTTTCATGGGAAAGAAATTGCGTGGATTGAGAAAAATTATGAAATCCATCGAGTGACTTTTTTCTTCGCAAGGAATGACTATAGACGTTCAATTCCATCACACTAYTTTATATTCGTGTTCGACCAATTCGTTTGAGACTTGAACAGCATTTCTCTTTTTTCCTTGTTCATACAAATAGAAATTCCCTTTCGCATCATGCTATTGTGAGGGGATGCCAATTTAGAAGCACTTCTGCGGTAATAGACACAAAGTGTTCTCTATTTGTGCTACTGAAACGGCATAGACTGATGCGASCCGGTATCAGGGTTGCGAGTGAGATCGCTGTTAAAAATAGAAAAAACTACTTAATGGTAGTCTTGTACAAAAACATGGTTACAATYATTCAGTTCACTTTTGTTTCCAGAATGACTGTTGATTCATTTGAGAACTCACCGAAATTGATTCGCTCCTTTCATAAAAAAGAACTTTCTTTACCACAAGTACCTCAAGTAGCAGGTGACAATTTTCAGAACAAAAGAAGTGAAAGTTCATGCATCTGAAATATTTTGTTTTGAAAATTGTGTTCTCTCTTTGAGTACTAACCATGTGCTTATCATTCTTGAGTTCTTGTTGTTGGGAACCAAGCTATGACCAATAGAGAGGAGTTGACCTGTAGTTACCTTAAATATGAAYAAAAGCATCCTAAATGTTTCAGATTTGGGGGCATTTTCTTTCCCATGCAGCAGTGACTACTTTGACAAAAAGTCACTACTCACTTTCTCACCAAATTTATCAATGTAATTTGCTTCAAGAATTAAGCTTAATTTCATCCTCCACCATCATGCTTTAATTTCTTCTTTTCTTGTTTTGATTCCTGTTACCACAAGCAAAGAAGAGTGTCAGTATTCACTATCAGCTGTGCTTGTACTAGTACTGTTCCTGTTCTAGCAACTGAAGCATATGGTCGTGGTATGCTGGTGTGCACTTCTCTTCTTTCCCATGGAATCAATCCAAAGCAATTCTGCCTATGAGTGAGTGTAATATGCTGCTGTAAAATGATGTTGAGCTTGGAAAAGCAAAAATTATCTTGTATTCTAGATACATCCAAATATCTTGT
>CAACVS010000302.1:21537-32695 GCA_900660405.1 Pseudo-nitzschia multistriata | reverse complement strand
TGCCTATGAGTGAGTGTAATATGCTGCTGTAAAATGATGTTGAGCTTGGAAAAGCAAAAATTATCTTGTATTCTAGATACATCCAAATATCTTGTTGTGGAAACCTCCACAAGGACAATCATGTTATCAATTGCACTAGCACCAGTACTGTTGTTTCCCAGCAAGAAGAACTTCTTGGCACATGGTTTGCCATCATAACTAGGCCTACAAATTTAAACTTAAAATCCCAAATCTGGGTCAAAGTGTTGGGGCTTTGGGGAAGCTCAAAATCTTTGTGTCGCATAACACATTGTTTACAGCAGTAAGGAGGAATGAGGTTGTTCACTAGTAACTAATACTAGTACACATTTGGGTACCCTTGCTGGCACCATGATGTGTTATTAATATTTGAAGGGAATGCAGTCATTTTCTGTTAATTTCAAGCAAGATTTGTTATTCCAAATTAAGCACATGTAGCCAACCATAATCTAATACACTCAATTCTATGTGGTCACATATTTATTCCTGTTGAGTCATAGTCTCAAAGTATGTCAACATAGATTCAATGGGTGATTCCCGATATTATAGAATGCTAAATGTGCTAAATCTATGAGTTTAGCACTTTTATAATAACAGGAATCCAAATTTCAATGGACAGACTGAGAGGAATGCCAGCTCAATGCCAGCCTTTTTGGGAATTTGGAATCTTAAATATAGTCCAACGTGAACCACTAAAAAGACTCAAAATGCGCGCCACTTGTTCTTTGTGCTACAAAGAAAAACATGAAAATTTGGACTAGGCAAATTTTTTATTTGATACTCTAAAGGAAGGAATGAACACATTTTCTGATCTGATACTTTCAAATCAAAAAATATGTTCATTCCCGCCTTTTAGAAGTTGACAAGCACACTATTAGACAACAGTTGCCTCCCAGCGAGAAAAAAGGCAACATTGACAATGGGATTAGTGGAAGTGATCACAATATACTGGTACCTCCAGTTGAACTAGCTGCAAGGTTAGCTGAAAGTGGTCTCGTTGTGGTTTTCATGTATACTTCTGCATTTGTTAATACACACAAATAATCATGTAGATAACAATTTATACTGTAATGAATAAAAGTTGAGCATTATACTGTAATGAAGACAAGTTTATGATAGAGAGCATGTGCATGCTGATCCAAACCATTTTTGTCGGACTTCCCACGTGCTGATAGAGGTGAAACAGTTTTAATCCCCCAGCATTGGTATGCACAAAAACCTTCACAAGAAAACCTTTCTGAGAAAACAACAGTCAGCAGTACACTCACTACTAAAACAGTATGTGATAACACGATAACAACACAGTGGACTGAGACAAGCTCAACCTCATTGTTTCCTATCAGCACAGATACAGTTTAGTTTAGCTTAGTAGTTTAGTAGATTAGTGTAGTTTAACCACCATTTAAACATCCTCTGGGCCATGGTGCTTTTCACCATGCATTTCACCATGAGATTCTTTGTCACTGGTGCATTAGCGTTTAGTGGATGTGGGTTGATGTGGCAGTCAATGCAGTTGATGCGACAGTCAATGCAGGAGCAGTTTGTGGAGCACCATAGCAGTAATGGTAGGGGGAGGAGGACCATGGTAAGATTGCTATTGTTGCTGCCAAGTATTGAACATGGTCAGCTCCAAGAAATTCCTTTGCTACTTCCTTTGCACTGCCAACAGTGTCCTTCCACATCTCACAGTTGNTGCCTATGAGTGAGTGTAATATGCTGCTGTAAAATGATGTTGAGCTTGGAAAAGCAAAAATTATCTTGTATTCTAGATACATCCAAATATCTTGTGGAAACCTCCACAAGGACAATCATGTTAATCAATTGCACTAGCACCAGTACTGTTGTTTCCCAGCAAGAAGAACTTCTTGGCACATGGTTTGTCATCATAACTAGGCCTACAAATTTAAACTTAAAATCCCAAATCTGGGTCAAAGTGTTGGGGCTTTGGGGAAGCTCAAAATCTTTGTGTTGCATAACACATTGTTTACAGCAGTAAGAAGGAATGAGGTTGTTCACTGTATTATGAACTACAGGCTGGTACTGGTATTTTCCAGTCTTGTGAGCAGGTGCGCCCTAAAGACAGGAGCCACCGGGTGCCAAAAAGAACACCAATCTGAAATTTTTTATCCATCCTCCTCCCTTTGAAGAACATCGATTTGCTTCTGTCTCTCAAGAACAACACACACACACACACACACACACACACACACACACACACAAGACACCAGAACAATGCAGGATAAGAGAAGAGAACAACAGCATGCTTACCATGATAGGAGGGGGTCTGCCATGTGTGTACAACCCCCCTCTAAATATAGAACTACAAGAAGTATCAATACTTTTCTGTTGCAGATGAGGCGGGAGCTTGCTGAGAGAGAGGAGGAGCACCACCAATGTCTTCTTCTTGAGAGGGAGGACCTTGGTGAAGAGTGGGAGGACCACAAAATCCTGTATGTGACACATATCCATCATAAAAAAGAATAAGGAGCCATTCAACTGACCCAACAACCATGGCTCCAACTCAAGCATTGACTCAAGTGTCTCAAGCATCAACTCGCCCATCCACTCAATCAACAATCAATACTGTTCTTCCTACTCCTCAAACTCCTTGTTCAACTCAGCAACAGCAAGGAGCTGCTCAATACGCAATCCAAGCTGTTCCCCAAAGCAATCCTTGCCACCAACGCCCTACTCCAGTCAAAAGATCTTACTCAAGAGCCTCCTTCTTAAGCAGCAACAACAAGAACTCAGATTTTGTATCCATGTTTCAGATGTCAATGCAGAATCAGCAAGACATTGCTCAGTAGTAGTCATTGCTCAGTAGTCATTGCAGCAGCAACAGGCTACGATGCTGATTGCAGTTTCTGGGCAGGAATCAAAGCAGCGCAGCAAAATTGCCAAGGAGAAATCCAAGCAACACAACAAATGCATGGAAGAAATCAAGAACATTCTCCTTTCAATTGTTGGTACTTTTGCTGGCAGTGGCTGAAAGAAGAGGAAGTGCACCTCTGATTCCAAAGTTTAAGAGAAATAATCCCATGGCCACTTGATCTTATTTGTTACTTACTACAATTATGATTACTAAATTAGTTTACTACTGTTTGCTGTTTGATATTTGCTCCATCCTGTTTACAATTTATGAGTACTACTGTACTGCTGGAATAGCAATTGTTTCCCCACGCAATACTATGTGTTGTAAGAATTCAATCTGACGGTCTGGTTTTAGCAAGGGAGTGTGTCAGCAGTGGTGAAAAAATCAAACATTCATTGACAGATATTCATGTGCACAACCGTGGTGGGATTGCTTCCATGTGCAACACGTTCCCTCTCTGTTAATAATCCTGGGTTTTCATGGGAAGGTCTCTGTTGCCAGTCCCAGTTTTTGTGGGAAGGTATGCAATAAAGTACATTTGAACTACTAACCACACGGGTTACAAAGCCAAGGAGCAAGGATCAGCAGTACAACCAAATGAGTATCACTGTGTGTTTTATCTCCCTGTGGGACTAGTACAACATACCCTCAGATGGTACCATCTACTACTAGGTCATTGTGGAGCCACCAGGCTCTATAGTACCATAAGTGCCAGGTTCTTTCACCCTCAACTCAGTGTCCTTTGTAAGGAGTATCAGTGCCCCGACAAATGCCATCAATTCAAGCAGTTGTTGGGACAAGGATATGGACACTTACTACGTCCAAAGGAAGCTATCCTAATGCCTTGGGACAAGGTATGTGTAGACCTAATTGGTCCTTGGAATATCCAGATAGGAGACACCAAGGTGAACTTTAATGCATTCACCTGCATAGATCCAGTCACCAACCTACTACTAGACGTCATCAGAATCAACAACAAGTCCAGTAAACATGTAGCTGAACAATTTGCTATATGTTGGTTAAGCCGGTACCCTAGACCAAACAGATGCGTTCATGACAATGGAACAGAGTTCCTGGGCCATGAATTCCTAGGCCTATTGATCCAGTATGGAGTGAAGAGCGTTCTGACTACTATGAAGAATCCCCAAGCTAATGCAGTTTGTAAAAGAGTGCACCAAACCATTGCCAATGTTCTCAGAGCAACTCTACACACCAGATCTGAGACAGACACTGACAAATTCAATGAGGATCAGCTCATTGACAATGCCCTGCCCTCAGCAATGCATGCCACACAATGTGCTGTTAGTGCCTTGTCATTTCACACATCCCCTGGAGCCATGGTATTCCATAGTAGAGATATGATCATGGACATCCCTCTCATTGCAGATCTTGCATCAATCAGGAATAGACACCAGCACTGTGTGAATGAAAATCAATAAGAAGAGAGAACTCAAGAAAGATCAAATTCAAGTATCAAGTCAGTCAACAAGCCTACACAAAGACTTATGAACCTGACAAGCTTTGTGAATGACTACATGGTCCACACCCCATAGTGGAGATCAACACCATTGGCACAGTGGTCCATCAAAGAAGTGAGAATGTTTGTGAAACAGTGAACATTTGGAAGTTGGTGTCGTACAAGGGGTCTGTGAATGCACCCCCTCCTGAAGAACCGGTGAACCTGACTGAAGAACAGCAGGACATGATGATTACCGCAACAGATACATATGAAAGTACATATATGAATGTACATACATAAATGTACCGTACAAATACAAATGTATGGATACAACAAAGGTACAATGAATACGTAAGTATAATAGGGTACTATTTGTATCTATGTATCATACAATCCATTGTACCAGGGAGTCTAGTAAGATAAGAGGTGTAAGATACAAGGGGTGACGTTGTGGATCCAAAAGAACATTGGATCCAAAGAACAATGATGTCACGAGTCAACAAAAGGAAGAACCCTATGTAGATACAGTACTACTAGGGTCTACAAGAAACCTAATCAGAACTGCAGAACTCACACGGTTAACACATAATAACACAGTGACACTTTAGATAGAGAATTGTAACATAATATCATTCTTACACACTTTCAAAATACATGATATCTCGTGCAGTACAAGTTTAATCTAGCAATACCTTAGCAGTATTGGGTGATTCCCGTAAACATAGAATCTATGCTGACATACTTTGCGTCTATGACTCAACAGGAATGAGTATGTAAAAACTTAGAATCTTAGATATTGAATTATGGCGCGCTACATGTGCTTAATTTAGGAATATGGAATTTTGCTTGAAATTAACAGAAAATAATTGCATTCCCCCGGCAGTCGTTGACACTTGAGAACTGGCTGTCAGTTGCTCGTGACTAATGAATTTTTGAATCGAGGATTCCAAAAAATCTATGTGTTTTTTGCATACTTTTGGTTGTTGAGAGCCTGCCTGAACCAAAAATCTATGTATCTGTGTCAAAAACACATACTTCTATGTGTGTACGTCTGAAGTCCAATACGATTTTACTTAAATCTATGTTTACGGGAATCACCCATTCCTGTGGGGGATAATGCAACAAGCATGTAAGGCTCAGTACTGATGCCTGTCGTGTAGGCCAGTACTGAGGGTCACTTGTGAATCCCATGGATCTAGGGTACAACCAAAAACTACATGCTTAGAATCAATCGTGAGTCCCCAGGACTAGACCTAGTACATATAGGTTCCAGTCTAAACCCTATATACTATATATACTACTATATATGAGATCATCAAGAACTCATATTCTTGATGACATCACCTTCTAACAGAACAGAACAAATAACAGAACAGAACTAATGAGTTCCCATGTCAACAATGAGTTTTGTTCTAAAGCCCCCCTGTAGAATCACTACTAAGATCTATGGTGGATTGGAACTACAGAAACTAGTTCCTGATTGACCGTGTTGGATGAGATCTGCATATCTATACTATCTAATTCATTACTATAATTCACTTTAAACATCATTCTAATTATTCCATGCATAAAGTGTCGCAAAGCGGCCAAAACAGATCCAAAGTGTCACAAATAATCTAAAAGAAGATAGCTGTACTAGCAGCATCAAATGGATATCAATGCTTGCTGACAAGAATCAGTCCACATCACATGACCATCAACACCATGTCACTCAAATTCATCCTCCTTTGTGTAGCTCTCTACTATGAGCTTGACAAAGAGAATTTGTCTCCAGAGGAAAGACATGGTGGAAGGGTTAGGAGAACTCCATGGATTGCAATCAGGAGGTGGAATCAGTCTCCTTTCCTCCACTTGTTTAGCTGTGGCAATGAGCAAGCACTTCTAAACAATTGTGGTGTGGTGGACCAAAGGGTCTTTAGAGGTCTCATGGCACTCTATGCGCCAGTATTCAAAATGTACATTATTGATGAAGCAACAGGCTGGATTAAAATGAGAAGCTTCCACAGGAATGTAATGCCAATGCCATAGGGAAGCAACTGCCTTGTGTTGCCTTGGATTAACCCTGCACTGGTTCAGGACCAGTGGTTCTGTACTAGCAAGAGGCCTCTCCATGGCATTTGGTCTCACTTCAACAATCATGTACAAGTGGATCAAGTTCTCCAGGTGTGTTCTCCTCTATGTCTTGCAAGACCATCCAGATGCAAAAGTCAGAGCTCCTTCCAGAGAGGATATCCATGCTTATATTGCAGCTTTGATTGGTGAAAAATACCCACTCCTTGGAGAGCAAATGGTCTGGGGCACTGCAGATGGCCTCAAGTTTGGATTGCAGACCTCCTCAAACTGGGCAGTACAGAATATGTTATAATGGATGGGCATGTGATAACTATGTCAATAGTGTCTTTTTTTGGCCCCAAATGGCAAAATTAGAGCTACCACATTCAACTGCCCTGGGTCTTGGCATGATAGCACCATGTCTGAGTATGGAGTCTACAGGAAGATGGAGGAGATGTATAACTTGCATGGTGCTAAAGTGGCGGTTGATTCTGCTGCATTCAGCATGCTTGGCAAGCCATATCTTGTAAGGAGCTTGCAAATGGATCTAGACCTCCAGGCAGCAGACCCAAGTGCTGCTATATTGTTAAACTGATAAGCTACTTCACTGAGATAGCTGGCTGAGTGGGGCATGAGGGTGATCCAAGGACAGCTTCCAAGGCTGGAGGAGGATAGGAGCAGGCTTGAGGACCATGGCTAGCACGAAATTCTCTTGAACATAGTGATCTTGCTGTATAATTTTCAGGCCAGCACTGTAGGCATCAATCAGATCATTAATGTGTTTGTGCCAGATGAGGAAAACAAAACAAGCTTCTTCGTCCATACTATTACAATCAATGAGAATGCAAACAGCTTGATTTGGTGAGGTCAAAGTGGCCAGAAACACAACAACGATACAACAATGCAACACAACAACAAGATCAACGCAACAGCAATGACGGCAACTATATTACAATACTACCACAATACAACCCATCTCCAATTAGACCATACTACACCAATAAAGACAATAATGATGGTCTAATCACATGGTCAAACCTACCATTTCTAATCTATACTAAAAAGGAGTTTAATGAACTGATTTGTTTGAGCAACTGGCTGAACAAAGTGAGCTGCAAAGAGCAAAGAAAAACTATGTGTGATACCATGTTAAGTTGGATTTTATATGCAATACTTTATGTTGTTTGAATTTTTCAAAGTTTATCATGTTCTGTTGAAAGCAATAAAAAATGTTCATGTTGCATAAACAAATGATTGCAAAATTCAATAATAAGCCAGGAATGAAAGCAATAAGAAATATATGTATTGCATAATCAGTAAAATGAATATTCATGTTCAATAAACAAATGATGACAAAATTTGGTGGGAATAAAGGCAACAAGAAATATACGGTTTTAAATTTAGTACTTAATTGAAGCAATGCACGGTGGAGTATTCTTAGAAGACACGAGACCCCAAAGATTCCAAATACTGTCATATACTTGATGGACTGGTGACAGCAGGGGCATATCCTTGTTGTTGTTGTCTTCTACGTTGTTGGTGTCTGCGCTGTTGGCGTCTGCATTGTTGCCATGGTTCCTGTCATGACTAACATTGCTGCTGCTGTTGCCACTGTTGCTGTTTTTCAGCAGGAGCATGATGAATACCATTAGGATCACCATTCTGACCATTATTAGGATGGATATATCCTCCTTCAATATCAAAGTGCACCTCTCCATCTCCAATAGTATTGGCCTTATCAACAATCAAGTGCTTGGCCTTCTTGGCCACCAGTCTCACTACCAAAGGACAGTTATGATCTCCAGTAAGTATGTTTTTCCTATGAAGAGATGCATACTTCCTATGGATGGAGAAGACATCTCTTTGGGCATGAGGATAGTCTGGGCACGAGTTGCTTCAACTTCATTCCATTGATCACTCCCAATAGGAAGTCTTGCCAAGATGGCGTACATCAAGTCAATTGTTTCCTGAGTGGTGCAGTTACTTCTTGTACCAGTCATCATGCCTCCTCTGCCTGGCACTGGCACTGGCACTGGTGGCGCTTGCTGCTGCTGTCTTGTTCAAACCATCTTGTGGCTGATTTATGTTGGGGAATTGATGTTGTTTTTTGTGTCTTGAATTGATGCCAGAACTGATACGGTAAACTACACATGACTTGCTACATTCCAAGTAGTTCCTCCTCAACTCTTAATTCCTGTTGACACCATGATTCCATCAGTGTTCTTCCCTGTCTTCTTGGTGGTTTTAGTGAGGATGCTAGCTAGTACTAGATACAATTTCCTCTGTTCACCACATATGAGTACTACTTCAGAGGTTATATACTAGTGACTACTACTTGTGGTTCACCTGGTGTTTTACTAGATTTGTTTTGGTGTGCTTGCTGGCATCATGTGTTCTCAATACTTAGTGTTTTTGGCACCCTTGCTGGCACCATGATGTGTTCTTAATATTTGAGGAGAATGCAGTCATTTTCTGTTAATTTCAAGCAAAATTTGTTATTCCAAATTAAGCACATGTAGCGCACCATAATCTAATACACTCAATTCTATGTGGTCACATATTTATTCCCATTGAGTCATAGACTCAAAGTATGTCAACATAGATTCAATGGGTGATTCCCGATATTATAGAATGCTAAATGTGCTAAATCTATGAGTTTAGCACTTTTATAGTAACAGGAATCTAAATTTCAATGGACAGACTGAGAGAAATGCTGGCTTGATGCCAGTCTTTTTGGGAATTTGAAATCTTAAGTATAGTCCAATGTGAAACACTAAAAAGATTCAAAACATGCGCCACTTGTTCTTTGTGGTACAAATAAAAACATGAAAATTTGGAATAGGCAAATTTTTTGTTTGATACTCTAAAGGAAGGAATGAACACATTTTCTGATCTGATACTTTCAAATCAAAAAATATGTTCATTCCTGCCTCCTTTTAGAAGTCAACAAGCACACTATTAGACAACAGTTTCCTCCCAGCAAGAAAAAAGGAAACATTGACAATGGGATTAGTGGAAGTGATCACAATGTACTGGTACCTCCAGTTGAACTCAGAAGAGCAAAGTTATAAAAGCAAACTGTCTCCAGAAGAGAGACATCAAAGGGACAGGAGAACCCCAAGGCTTGCAATCAGGAGATATATAAACAAAGACCCTTCTACAATGCATGGAAGGAAAACACCTACATCAATAGTGTCTTTGCCTTTGCCCCAGATGGAAGGATCAGGATAGCAGTGTACAACTGCCTGGGGGCTTGGCATGACAGCGCCATTGCCAAGCATGGTGTGTACCAAAGGATTGTGAGTATCCACAAAGAGTGTAGTGGAAAGGTTGTGGTAGAGGATTCAGCATTTGCTCTGAAAGATTACAAGGAAAGCCTCATCAAAAGCTCACAAAGGGACCCTGAACAACCAGAGTGGATACTCCTCAACAGGGACACAATATCCTTGAGACAGATGTTGGAATGGGGAATGTGCATGATCCAGGGACAGTTTCCAAGAATCAAGGACCAAATGTGATTGGAGGAGCATGGGGAAAGAAGAACAACCATGAATCTTCTTATCAACTTGTACAACTTCCAGTGCAGTACCATTGGACACAATCAGATCCTGTCAACCTTCATGAAGACAGCACCAGCCACAGATCCAGAGGTCCTGCATGAAGAGTTACGGAATGATCTTGCAGCAGGTTACTTCCATGTAGGACACGGGCTTTCCCCACACGGAAATGGAGTGTTTTGAGGGTGAATCCCAAGGTCAGGTAGTTGCTGTGGTTCTTTTGAAAGAATGAAGTACTAGTTACGGCAAAGTTAGAATGATACAGCAATGGTGGCAAAGTTTCAATACAATATGGATTTAATACGACAGGTACAATACAACCAATACAGATTCAATACAACAGATACGATACAACCATGGTGGAAAAGATGCAATGGTTAGTTTCCTTACCCTTGCTTGCCTTGTTTCAATTAGCAGTCCTCTGTTTCCTTGTTGCATACAGTACTCATGTTGATATTATGAACTGTTGAGGGGGGGGGGGGGAGCTTGCTGCTAGCTGCAAGGTTAGCTGAAAGTGGTCTCATTGTGGTTTTCATGTATACTTCTGCATTTGTTAATACACACAAATAATCATGTAGATAACAATTTATACTGTAATGAATAAAGAAAGTTCAGCATTATACTGTAATGAAGACAAGTTTATGATAGAGAACATGTGCATGCTGATCCAAACCATTTTCGTGGGACTTCCCATGTGCCGATAGAGGTGAAACAGTTTTAATCCAACATTGGTATGCACAAAAACCTTCACAAGAAAACCTTTCTGAGAAAACAACAGTCAGCAGTACACTCACTACTAAAACAGTATGTGATAACACAATAACAACACAGTGGACTGAGACAAGCTCAACCTCATTGTTTCCTATCAGCACAGATACAGTTTAGTTTAGCTTAGTTTAGTAGCTTAGTGTAGTTTAACCATTGAAACATCCTCTGGGTCATGGTGCTTTTCACCATGGGATTCTTTGTCACTGGTGCGTTGGCGTTTAGTGGATGCGGGTTGATGTGGCAGTCAATGCAGTTGATGCAGCAGTCAATGCAGGAGCAGTTGGTGGAGCACCATAGCAGTAATGGTAGAGGGAGGAGGACCATGGTAAGATTGCTGTTGTTGCTGCCAAGTATTGAACATGGTCAGCTCCAAGAAATTCCTTTGCTACTTCCTTTGCACTGCCAACAGTGTCCTTCCACATCTCACAGTTG
>CAACVS010000302.1:3619-21067 GCA_900660405.1 Pseudo-nitzschia multistriata | reverse complement strand
TGCTGGAGGAAGCTACAGCAGCATCATACTCCTCCTGCTCCTGCTGTTCTTTGCCATTGCCATCCATGGATGCATCTCCAGCAAGAATAATTGACACTCCTGCAGTTGCTGCTGCAGTTGCCCCTGAAGACAGCGCTGGTGGAGGCTCTAAACCCCCCACAACCTCACTCTTGATGAAGCCTTGCTTTATATCAAAGTCMTCCTCTCCAGTACCAAGATTTGCCTTCTCACCAATCAAGATGTGGGCCCTTCGCGCCATCTTTGCGTACTCTGGCATATTTGGATTCCCAATTGAGCTCTTGATCCTCTCAACAGCTGCATACTTAGTCTTGATGGACATCTTGGTCCTACCTATAGTCCATCTCTCAGCATGCTTCTTTGCTATAACTGTGTCCCAGGCCTCACCACGTACGTTAACTGTTTCTCAACCGGTTTGTACCTGTTTGTACCCCAAAATTTTCAACTTGCAACCTAAAAGTTTTATTCTGTACCACGTCCGGTACAGAAAAAAAAAATTAAGCACGTTACATGCCTTTTCAACAAATTCGCCCACGAATTTAGAAAACCCCTCCCTCTATTCCTCATTTGACTCATTTGATTTGATTTGAGTTGATACCAACAACCCAGATCCACGTTTTCAAAAAAAAATTGATCAGTTAAAGCGAGCCAGCTTGATAACAAGAAGTGGTTGCCACGATAGCGCCCAATAATTTCGTATTGATTACATTTTTGACGCTCTTTTTCTTTTCTACCGCAACGACAATGGGCATTGAGGAAACTGATACAAGTGACAAAGAAGTGACTGCAAGGAAATTGGAAAATGCTACAGCAACAAAGGATGATGACAKTGTAGATGGTAATYRTCTACTAGTACAAATGAAGAAGGACTGGGATCCTGACAGCGTACAATGGTTAAAATACATAGGGGATGCTAGTAGTAGTGGGTGTTGGGTTCCAAACCRATTGGTTYGACCACGCTGGATGAACCAAAGGATGAAAGAACGACACAAGGATCTTCTCCAGGCTACTTTTTTGTACAATGATACCAACGATCGTCGTTATCTCTGGGAGATCAATCTCAAAGATTGTTGGTACGATTCAACCATACCTGGTCCCAGTTCTGACTCTGACAGTACCAGTTACACAAGTGAMCACAAGRCGGAGGACAAGATCATGGAGACTCTTGAGGTCAAGCGCCCAGCTGCATTAGCATTTGTACCAGTTGATATGAAAGGGAGATGGCTGTTTGAGAAACCCTTTGGGACTCAATTACGCGGTTCCATATTGGGGAAAGAGGATGAAAATTATGCATTAAAGGCAGGGTGTTGGGTGAACGGAGCCTTTTCAGTCGACAAGCCCTTCATAAAAATTGAAGAGAATGAAGACGGTACTAAAAGTAAAAATCCAAAGCATCAAGAACCCCCCCAAGATCTACTGGCTTACCATGCCTACACAAATCGGCTAGCAGAAAGGGACAAAGCTCCAGTTCAACRGGGTTCTATTGTCAATGACACCACAGTTACATCAGGGGGGAGGCTCACCCAACTGAGGCTGGATGGATCACTTGATCATATTCCAATTGAGCCTAGGCCAAAGCAAAAATGTACTCTGCACAGATGGTTAGGTTTTAGAAAAGAGGGAAACCTATTGTACTGTAGAGNGGTCTGTCTGTCTATCAAATTTAGCATTTCTATTAACGGGAATCACCCAATGTTTACAGGAATGACCCATTGTCGTGTAAAATAATGCCATCATTGGGTCATTCCCGTTAGTCTAGACGGTCTACTTTTTGGAAGACAGACAGACAAAAAAGAGACCATCTAGTCTCAATTTTTAGACTTTCTGTAAGCCCCCCCCCCCGGCCTTACACAAAGTCTAAATCTAGACCAGAATCCAAGAATCAAAATCCGTTGTAGGACTCAACTGAAAAGACCTGCCAAATTTAAGACTGGAATAAATTTTTACTACGTTACTAAATCTTTTCTTAAGAATGAAGAAAGCGCCGGCGCCATCATGGTGGAAGACATAAAGACACCAGAAACAAAGATGTCCCCTGTCTCAGTCACTGCTCTATACATTAGGCTGAAACAAAGAAAGGCGCAACTGCTGGAGGCACTGTCTCAAGAAGACGAGACAGCAAGGATGGCAGGGGAAATCCCTCACACAATATTCATTCTGAAGAGGATGTCAACTTGTACTGGTCCTTATGCAACCATTCCTCCATGTAATGGGGGACACTTTCCTCCAGCAGCGGCTGCACCAGTCCCTCCCCCGGGAGGTCAATCAAAAGTAGAGGGGTCAGGCCGTAAGGCCGGTACTGCAAACTACTCGGAAAAAGAGCTCATCTCATTGATGACTCTCATCAAGGAGATCCTCCCCATTGGTAAGAGTGATTGGGACATGGTGGTTTATAGACATGGACAAGACTGGCCCTATGGTAGGTCAAAGGAATCCATTAAGACCAAGTTCAATCGATTGAGGAGAATGAAGACGCCTACTGGGAATCCCAATATTCCTGAGTCAGTCCGGCTTGCAAGAGAGGCCCATCACTTGATTGGGATCAAGGCAAACATTGGTAATGGAGAGGAGACCTTTGATCCAGTCAAAGGTTACATCGATGATGAGGATGATGAGGATGATGAGGACTTGGATGAGGACTTGCAGTACGCTTTGACTCCAAAAGCAAGCAAATCAAGCAACAAAACAGCATCGACTTCCGACTTGACCGCCATTGTCAATGGCAAACAAGAGCCCATTGTCGTGACAGCAACACCAAGAAAGAGATCTTATGGAAGACTGAAGAAGGAAATTGCTGAACAGGATGCTGTTCTTTAGGGTTACCTCATGCAACAGGATAAGAGGGACGCTGACAGAGACAAGAGGGAAGCTGAAAGAGACAAGAAGGCTGATGAGCGCGAAGAGGCAAGAGACAAGAAGGCTGCTGAGAGGGAAGCTGAAAGAGTGAAACGCAAAGACGCAAGAGATGAACGTTGGCTTACCATGGCCAAAACCATTACAATGGCGCTAGCTGGTACCATCCACAAGCGCCAGCGCACAGCAGACAGTGAATCCCATGGTGATAGTGACTAATTTTGATCTTCTTGTTAGCAATGATTAACAATTACACGATTACAAGGTTACAATTCCACATACAGCAAACAGCAAAATAATGAGCTCATCGATTAGCAATTAGTTCTTTCTTACTATGCGTTACACTGTGTTGTTCCAAATTTTTGCCGTAGTTTCCTGTGGTGCTAGTAGTAATATCAGTTTTCTTGCATACCTTTTGTGGGAGTGATGGGTTTTCATGCATACCCTTTGTGGGATCCATTGTAACCAGAATATACTGCAATGAAGACAAATATCTTAAGCGCAAAGACGGAACAATGCGATGTCCAAATATATAATGTAATAAAGATGATGTATGATGCAACCAATGCATGTGGGTGCCGATCAGTGCATGTGAGTGCCAATCAATGCATGTGATTTGAAAGCGAACCCCCAGTTCGTGGGATTACAACGCACTTGCTCAGTATTTCTAATCCCAGTTTCATCGGTACTATCAGCAAAATAGGGAACAACACGGTGTAATGCGTAGTAAAAAAGAACTAATTGCTAATAGATGTTGCGTTGAATCGAATGAGCTAGTATCGATGCTGTCACTATTTCGTGTTAAACTACTGCTAATCACTATTCAAGACTCCTTGTCAACTAAACAGAGCTCGACCAAACTAACCAACCTTGCCCACCACCATGGTGGACGATAGTATTACTGTAAGTGTGTGAGTCGCTGCTGCGTTGAATCGTTGTTGCTCCTGGTGTGTTGAATTGTTGTTGCATTGGATCGTTGTTGCTGCGTTTGCGTTTCGCGTTTTCTTTGAATTGATTCGCGTTTTCTTTGAATCAATCCTTAATCAATCTAACGAACTGTTCTTCTTGACCATGGGAATTATTAAAAGAATGCATTGTTTCCAACTGGAGACACGGTCCTCCCTGCATGGAAGTATCCAGCAGCAAGACCATGAAGTTCATTCGGCTTATCCATTGACTCACGGGTCGCTGGCAGCATCTTCATGAAGACTGTCAAGATCTAATTATGCCCAATGGTACTGCATTGGTAGTTGTTCAAGTTGATCATTAAGTGAATGATCACCTTCCTCTCCCCAAAGTCCTCCAACCTAAGTCTATCCTTCATCCTTGGGAACTGCCCCTGGATCATCCTCATCCCCCACTCGGACATCTGCCTCAGCGATGTGGCGTCCCTATTCATTAGGAGCTGTTCTTCCCCCTCGGGATCTGTTTGAGAACTTTGAATGAGGAAGGGCCTTCCTAATAAGCCAAAAGCTGAATCAACAACCACCTTTGACCCTCCAGCACAGTCTGCGTCCAACCTCTCCATCTTCTCGTAGATCCCGTAATCACTGATGGTGCTGTCATGCCACGTGCCAGGGCAATTGAAAGTTCCTATCCGGATCCTACCATCTGGTGCAAAGACAAACACCCCATTCACGTAAGTATCTGCTTTCCATCCATTAAAGAAGACCTCTTGTCTGAGCCAGTCTTCTGAAGACTGGATCTCCACCTTGAGCCCATCTGCTGCTGCCCAGACGCGTTGTTCTTCAAGTCTTGGATATTTTGCTCCAATTGCTCTAACATATTCATTGATTTCTTGCTTACTTGGCAGACTGACCATGGCAAGTGGATGTTTGTGAAGCACTGATAGGAGGATCCTCATGGAGAACTTGATCCATTTGTACATCACGGTCGATGTAAGACCAAACGCCATTGCCATTCCTCTTGCAACAGATCCTCTAGTCCTGTACCAGAAGAGCACTAGCCCAAGACAACAAGTAGCATCCGCCTCTCTTGGCTTTCCCATCTTCTTTCCACTCCTAGTGGGGGGAGGAAGAAGAACAATCTCATTGGTTCTTGTCCTGTTCACTGAGTACCTGTTGAAAGCTGGACCAAACAGCTCTAGAAGATCCCTGAAGACCTTGTGGTCTACACCACAGCAGTTGAGGAGCGCTTGGTCATTCCCTGACTGGAAGAGGAAGACAAAGGAGGAGTCGGCATATCTCCTAATTGCAATCCTAGGCGTTTTTCTGTCCCTCCTGCGTCCCTCCTCTGTTGGAGTCTTTTGTTTGTCTTCCCATTCCTCTACCAAGCGTCCTCTATGCTTGATTGCCCAGTATATGCAAAGTGTTTCAATGACACCCATTGTATCTCTTTTGTTTGCTGGGAGGCAAGTCTTGTCTTTTGTTTAGGGAACAGCTCAAATTTGTGAGGAGCGAGGTTGTGATTTTTACACTAGTAGTAGTACGTAGTAATTATCGAAAATTTTGGTATTGAAAATTTCATGTTTTAATTACTAGTACCTGCGGGCGCGTTTTTCCAGTCTAGTCATTTCTGTTGAGATTCCGGATTCCTTAAAAGTAGAAGAGCGCCAAAAATTCTGTCCGTTGGGGGCCTGTTTTTAATTATTCCCGTTAAACTAAGAAGTCTAAAAGGTCTACTTTAGACTTTTAGACCATCTAGACTAACGGGAATGACCCATTCTTCACTCACTACTACTACCCTACAAAAGAACAACCCAGTCGTTGTACGAAACTCGTGTTTTTTTTCTGCGTGCCGATGCACACCTACGTAAATTTATGTTTGCGGGAATCCACTTCCAATGACTTAGTCGATCGGCATGAGAGTGGYGTACATATGCGCGACTAGTACTCGTAATACTCTACGATTGTTAGACGAAATRTTGTTTCCAAATCACCCGGAGGTACCGTATCTTAATACGATGGAATACGCATCGTAAATTGAATCCATTAGGTGTCTGTTGGTTGGTTCTTAGTCCAAATTATTCACGAACATGTGATCCAAATTTTTCGGATGATTCGTGCACATAAATAAATCCGCGACCAACACCTCATTTTTAAGAGTGAATCTTCTTATATAATATCTTAAGTAGCGACTATGATAATATACGTTTCTGTATATTTTCCAMGGCCCTTTAACCAATCCTACTCACATTTTTTCTATCACAATATCGCCAACTCCAAAATTCATCTGGGCAAGAAAATATCGTACCGATGCTGTCTGCGGTTCCGATCGTTTTTACTCTCAGAACTGAGTGCATGCAAGGATTCTTCTGTATATCACACCAYAATAYCATAAATCATCGTGGTGGTCAACACATCAAACTTGATATCAAAAGCCTTACACACAAAACATWAAGGTGGAAGCAACAAAATGAAGTTTTCCTTCTCTATTTTTTCCCTCGTCCTCATKGGAAGTGCGGTTGACGCCGCCGTCAAGCCCCACCGTGGGGCCGCACTACGCAACGAACACAAAAAGTTCAAGCAGCAACAAGACTTCATGAGAGCTATCCATGCTGACGGAAAGCTCGCTGCTGCTTCGAGAAAGAAGCGCGAAAACGAGAGAAAGCGCAAACTGATGGACAAACTGATGGAAAAGGCCGTTACGAAAGCTGAACACGAAAAGCGTCAAAAGCGTCACCTCGACCAATACAACTCAGAATACAGCTTCGACGAATATGAATGGATGAACCCTGTATACCAGGAGATGATCSAAGATGGAGTCTTCGACCTTACGGCACGCTCCTTCAAGTACTCTGGATGTGCAGCGATCAAGGCCTATGACCCTGATCGTGCTGCGSAAAACGGCAATCCCATGGTTGTTGACACATACKCTGTCTTCCGACTCTGCCCAGAAGATTCTTGCAACAAGTATTCTTTGACCGGGTGTGGAAAGAACTACGGAGAATACGTGGTCGAGATGTCCACCTACCTTGAGTTCATGCTTGAGTTCTACGAGACTCATTACGGAGCWTACTGCGATTACTGCTACCCATGTGACTACAACTACCAAATCCAGAAGAAGCAAACACAAGGACAGTGCTATGAGGACATGGCCCAAGCCGATTACGCCATGGAGCAAGATCAGCAGGCAATGGCATGGGAGGACTACTACAAACAGAACTTTGGCGATATGTCTCAGTACACCCAAGCGAAGCAGCAATACCAGCAACAGATGCAACAGCAGATGAATAACKCATACCAATCAGGAAATAACAATGCTTACAACAATGCGTACAATGCCAAYAGTGCCAACGGCTACAACGCCAACAATGGAGGCAACCGTAAATTGGATGGATACTACAGCAACTTTGCTGGTAAGTACAAATTGAAAAAAATCTCGCACGAAGTCTAATTTCCCAAATTCCTGGTCTAACAACATTTTCTCCTTTTCGTTCATTTAACAGCTTACTCTCAAGAGAACAACAGCAACGACGATGCTGTGAACAGTGGCAACAACGCCTGGCAAAACGGTGGCCAGGTCAACGGACAATCTTACTACAACATGATGAACCAACAGATGCAAATGAACGGCCAAAACCCAACTTATGGATACATTRACGAAAACGGAGAGTACGTCGACCTTTGCGAKGCCRACGGTTACACCGACGAAAACGGCAAAGAATACAACATCAATTGCRATGYTTACCAAAGTAAAATGATGAAGTGCAGTGATGGAAATCTTTGTGATTACTGTGAATACCAAGTTGACCAGMAGTACGATCCTTGCGATGAATACGTGTGYAAGGATTACTACAACTACTGCTCTGACTTGTACGAGCCRAATTACAAGCAGATGTACAACGACGGAAACCAAAACGCCAACAACAAYAACAACGGTCAATACAACTACCAGCAGGCACAAGAGGCGAAGAGTGATTTGTACCAGTTCCTCGAGTGCTCTCAGTACGTCGATGAATACGGTCAAGAGTTTTATGTTGGTCCTCACTGTGGATCTGATCACTACACCATTTCCCTTGGTGTTTTCTCCGATGAAAACTGCGTCAACTACATGGGAGAAACCATTTCTCTTTCCAAGGTTCTTGGATATGGTTATGACGAGGAATCCTTCTTCCATCTTCCCCACGAATGCATTTCTTGTGATGGAGCACAMCAATTCGAAGAGGACGAAGAACGCTACCAAGAAATGTACACCGGACAAGGTTTTTACGGAGARTATGTCGAAGCTCCCAACTCTGAATTTGACGATGTTGTTGGTATGTGTGCTGCCCTCTTCGAAAGAAGTGCGCAGTGCAACATTCACATGACCAACTACGGCATGATGTCCAAGTACATGGAGACCATTGATACCGAATACGAACAACGTTACTGTAACTTCATCGACAACATTGTATACGGAACCTACAACGAGAACGGAGAAATCAAGTTGAAGGCGGAAGCTTTCGACTTCAACGACTGGCGCAACCCCGATCAATACAAGAAGATGGAAATGCCTGTTGGACAAGCCGTCGGTTTGGCTCTCAGTGTTTTGCTTGTTGTTGCTCTTTCGGCTTTGGCCTTTGTCACCCAGCGATCCCTCACCCGAGGTGGTTCCACTCCGTGGAGACCAAGACGCATGTTCAAGAAGAACAAGGACCTCGAAGGACAAGAAGGAATCTCCATGGATCGCGCCGCGACCAACCCTCCTTTGATCTAAGAGAGGCATGCAATTTTTGACTCTTGAATATCGTGAAACCCTTTCATTTGAAATTTACTACAAATATATGTATACAATGTAAAAAGTTTAATTATTCTATCAACCATATCGTACTTACTACCATCAACTCTCGCGTACGCGACTAGAACACCGATTTTTTTGTGTAGTGTGTAATGAAATAAACGATGACACATATCAATTCGTGACACAGTCAGTCGTGGTATATTGAGGTTTCTATCGTACCACCTTTATGTAACATGGCAGTATTAAAAAAAAAAAAAAACTTAATATTATATTTAACCTCGTGAACTAGAAGAGGCACTAGGAAGGCCAGAACCATTGCGTTCATGAGAAAGAATGCTTCCAGCTGCTCCGAGGGGCGGCGCATCCCTCCGAGGAGTTGTTATGGAGGCGCGACCATAACATGGCAGTATTAAAGTACGGTACTACGGTGTGAAAACAAAAAATAAGAAAGTTGTACGGTATCACAACCATATTTAAACCATTTTCTGACACAAATGCGATTAATCATCGCCAGCCTTTTCTTCTCATACATGAAATATCTATTATACAGCAGTGTATCGCGGAAGGTGGGGAGAGGGGCACAGAGAGGATGAAAAATCTAACTCAGTAATCCTCCATGTTTCATTTCAAAGTTTCCAGAACTTTGAGACCTTCCTTGGATGATCCCAGAATGCATCCGGCCACTAATTGCAGTTGGATCCACACCTGGGCCCGTGGAGTACCCCTTTCTTCCRCGAGGATACCAGGTGTATCTTCGTCGCTTGACCTCCCGGTAAAGATAGCATGCATAGGTAAACATTCCAATCGTGGAAAGGATTGAAATTGCCAGAGCGAACTTTTGCCAYTGGGCCATTTCACCGATAGTCTCCGCGTTTGGTATGTATGTTTTCCATCCTTCTTCTCGCAAGACAATCTCTCCAAATTCATCGTACGAATTGGTCAATAGATTCTCAATAAAGTTGCAAACTATATCTTCTTGTGATTCCTGATTCGAAGACTRAAGGGAAGAAGAATTCGATAAATTCGTGAGAGGGTCAAAGGGTCGTGACAGCGGGAGGATTCAAACATGTAAAATCTTTATTGTCAACGGCAAATATTTTTTCGTACCGCATAGTCGCCGTCATTTCCCATGTAACGATTGCACTTAGCGCTATCACCATAGAGAGTGCCGCAGATGTCAGATACGGCATTATAGCCATCATCGTTGTTCCCAATCTCCAATGTGTACCCATCCTGAATTCAAAATCAAAATGCAGAGCAAGAGAAATAGTAAGAAATTGGGATCTCACAAAAACGAAAAAACTAGGAGAGCTCATTATTCTAACCGCACACATCGAAACCAGGAATAGATAGCTACTCACCGATGCTARGCAGGAGATACAATTGTCGGAGTAGTAGGATTCAAGGCCATTCTCATTAACCGACATGTAGGAAGACACCTCGCTCAAGTCAGCAGTATAATCATTGCAAGATTCGTCGCTGAAGATGCCCATACTGATTGTCTTTCCATCACTAGCACAATGTGGGCCAAGATACCCAGCACTGTTTCCAATGTTGAACTCAGCGCAACCGAAATAATCTGACAGATCGTTGTTAAGGTTCGAATAGTCCTGACAGGCGCTCTGATAATTCGAACAAGCATACTCGTAATCACAACCTTGGTCCTGATTTTGGTTTTGATTCTGATTTTGGTTCTGGTTTTGATCTCCATAGTTTCCATAATAATTGTAGAAACTGTTCTGATTATATTGATTGTGGTAATAATCGTCACCTCCCTGCGCAGCATCRTCTGACCCGTAGTTGTTGTAGCTGTTGTAGGCAGACCAGGCGTCATCATTCAGGCGCCGACCACCATTATAATCATCGTTATTGTAGTTGTTTCCGTCGTCATTGTTGTAATTGTTATAGTTGTTTCCGTCATCATTGTTGTAATTGTTATAGTTGTTTCCGTCATCGTTGTTGTAGTTACCTCCATCATCGTTGTTGTAATTTGTGTTCATGCATTCGTAACAGGTCTGGCAATATTCCTGGTACTGAGAAAAGAAAGTCTCGGCCATGGTCTGCATGTATGTTTCCATTGGAATTAAGTAGTCACCAAATTGTTCGAGGCAACCGTACTGGTTGTAATTCGAACACGAGTCTCGGGGACAAAGACGAAGGACGACAAACTTGTTCATCTTTAGGACGGAGTCGCTACCACCGTCATTTTCTGCTGCAAGGTCGTCGCTCCAGGTTCGGATATTTGAGCAGCCAATGTATTTCAAGGCATACTCAGAAAGGTCGATTGCGTAATCCTGGTATTCTTCCAAGCGACGGGGCTCTTCGGCATTGAAATCTTGGGATCGTACGTATCGTGGATTGGAACTTGCGGGTACTGCCAACTGCGCGAGTCGAGAGCGAAAGAGGTCGTCCTTTTTYTTTTGGCCTAGGGCTCGATCCATGGCCCGAACAAAGTCCGCTCGCTCCGCTTGTTTCTCGTGACTGATTCTGGCAGTGCAGGTTGTTGGGATGCTTGCTGCTCCCAGAAGCCACAGAATCGTCCACAATCGATTGAAGTTGTTCATGGTTAGTCAATAGTGTCGTGTGATGTGCAACGTGGTGTTTGGAGTCTACTGAGTAGAAGAGGCAATATGAATTTCTTTCTCTTCGCTTTGCATGCGGTACCGTTCAGTGCTACTATTCTGTTTATCTTTGGTTGGAGTCTGATACCGCTGTACGGGCTTCTAGCTTCTGAGTTTAAACTCGTACTCGTACTGGTTCTACGGCAAGTGCAGTAACGTTTTCTTGTTGTCGTCTGACGGGCATTGGGAGGAGAAGCAATAATTGAAAAGTATCTCGGCCGGCCTACCGTTACCAGTACCGTATGCCGAGGGTGTTTCAAAAATAACCGTTACGACAAGATAGACCTAGTCGCGTAGACCAACGACAGAGTTGGCAACGCTCTATTTGCAATGAATAATGCCACCGATCAGGATTTTTCCAGTATTTTATCGGCGGATTTTATTATCCCCTGATTTTCATAACGGTACCGTTATAAATTCAATAATTCATACCGAATAGATTTTCATCCTTAGGAATTTCAAAGCAATTGATTCGTTTCTCCCCTGTTTGTAAATGATGATTTTCATTATTAAAGCCTCCCCTAAAAGCCCACATTCGTTTAACCTTGGCCAAATCATGTACAAATAGAGTTAATTCAGAGTAAAATTACAGCTAGAATTAACGAATGAATTTTTGCCACCCACTACTGTAACTTTGGCTGACTAGTTCTAAGCCCCTAGAGCGTCCTTTGGCTTCTCGTCAATGTCTTGGATCTGTAAGTAATTGTATCATCTTGGTCTGGGCACTTACTAGTACTAGTCTGGTGGTCTAAAGTTGTTTTTTGATAGAGTTCTGGCCTATTTCCTACTATGTAGCCGGTCTTGGGAACCGGCCAATTTTGGCCATACCGRCTGTTAATAGAGAACCGGCTCCCCCCTGGCCCCTAATCATGTAACAATGACACACAGCAGCACTCTTCTTCTGAGCATATCACCAAAGGGGATCTCATTACAGGACTTTTCCGGAGCTGTTGTGTTTAGCTATTTTAGCTTATTGAACTGTTTGTAGTCCAAAAGATGACCAAAAACCAGTAGATGTGTGTAGGATCAGTACTTAAAAACTGGGCTTCAAAATTAACTGTGATTTTACTAGTAATAATTTTTGGGGTTTGAGTAGAATGCCTTTTTGTCCAGTAGAGTGTGGTAGGGTTTTTACAGTTAACACATTTTACTCCGAATTWATTTGTACTCATTTTTTAGTAGTACCATTTAATTTGCAATAAAATGCATTAAGTGTAAAAAACCCTACCATGACCTACATGGCAAAAAGGCATTCTACTTGAAACCAAAAATTATTACTAGTAAAAATTATTACTAGTAAATTCACCATGAATTTTGAAGCCCAATTTTTCCGTAGTACTAGTACTATCAGACCCTACATAGATCTACTACTAGTATTTGGTCACTTTTTTGACCACAAACAGCAGCAGTTCAACAATGAGTGAGCTAGTACCCACAACAACAGCTCCTAGTATAGAAAGGCCTCTAGTACTACAAGTACTACTAATAATTTCTCGCTCCCCCTTCTGCTGGGATATGCTTGGTCATAGTAGTGTTAGGAACAAGAGTGCCCTGTGAAAGCATTGTTACACAAATAGGAGGCCTKGGGGATCCAGTTCTCCATTAATATCCAGTATGGCCAAAATTGGTCAGGAGTTGTTTCCAAGACTGGCTGTGGTATAAAGAGACCAGAACTTTATCAAAAAACAACTCTAGTACTAGAGCACCAGCAGACTAAGTGCCAAGTCCACCAAGTTGATACAATTACCTAAAGGTTGGTGCATTGGGAAGCCAAAGAATGTTCTAGAGGTTTAGAAATAGTATGGCAAAGTTACACTAGTAGTGAATGGCCCAATTTTGCATTAATTTWAGGGGTCACTTTATTGCAAATTACTTGTAACAAACAGCAATCATTGGGGTTTTTCGTAACAAGAGCTGAAAGTCCAAATTAAAATGAAAAGACAATGGTATTTCTTTATGTACTAGTACTTGCAACAATTGCATGAGGGGGCAACAAGAGGACCATACTATCCTTTGTCATCCACTCATACTACTAGTACTAGTAGTACTAATAGTAGTATTGCTAGTACTACTAGTACTAGTACTAGTATAGCAGTATCACCATGACAACAAGAACAACAAGAAATGTCATCAAAAGTTTCAAAATATTAGTACCAAAGACATAGTACTTCTAGGCTTGCAGTGAATACCATGCCTGCTGCTAAGAACACTTCATCAGTAGTATTAGACCCCACACCCTGCTGTACTAGTAGCTACTAGTCAACTTTCAGCAGTTTTTTTCATCTAGTATTTTCAACAAAGTTTATCTAAAAGAAGTATCTTCTTCTTTGCTCTTCTTTGTCTTGTGTTATGTTGTTACAATGACCAATTCATACACTGGTAGAAAGAATACTGTCTCCCATTGTGATGCCTATCATATGGGGTATGCATGAATAAATTACAATCAGTGAGAATGTTTTGAGAATAACAAGAATGATGACTGTGTTGACAATGGTGAGTATTGTTCAACAGATGGTTTGGATGAAGAAGTCATTGAGGACAGTTACTAGTGATTGTTGATGTTATTAAAAGTTGACATCAGGAATGATGGTGGTGATGAAGTGTATTTTCTTATATCAAAGGCTTGTGGGCAAATGCATGGGGTTTAGTTGTGTGAGGAGAGAGCACACCTAAAAAAAGATCTTTATTGGAAGGGTACCATAACCTGTGGGAGTGGCTATCTAATAGTAGAGATGTAAACCAAGTGCTAGAAGAAAAGTGAGTTGATCCTCTTATTGAGAATCAACCAACTATGAAGTCTGAAATTCATCAAAGTGGAAGTTGATTGATGATTGTGAATTGAATGAGTCAAGTCAATCATGAAGATCCATAGGATCCAGTGAATGATGGTAGAGTATATATGGATCATGTATACATATATATATCATAGGTATGAGATATCGTATAGCGTGGGCCACGTGTTTCCGGCCAAAATTATCGTACATTTTTGAATATGGATATACGTACATGTATATCAATGAATATTCGTCAGACGCCGTACTCCCGCACGGCTTTAGAAAGCTCTTTCAATTCTCTTTTCAACCATGTGCTTACCATACTTAAGCGTCCGTTGGGTGAAAAGTTATAGCTGTTCGAGTGAGTTGAACCTCTCTTATTGCCCTACGTGTTTTTTGTACTGTGGGTCGATTTTGGGCCATCTTTTTACCGTGTAATGACTCGTGGGATTAAAAATTTGACTTGTACTAGGCCTACAGCATGCTGCACGTGAAAGCAAAAACTATTTTGCACATGCGCGAAACTATTTGGTCGCATGAATGTGGGATTCAAAAATTCAGCACGTGCTGGCTGTATACTCCAGTACAAGCCAATTTTTTAATCCCACAAGTCATTACACCACGGTAATTAGATGGCCCAAGAGGTACGATATTATCGTACATTTGCTGGCCAACTCTATACGATATATACCAGTATGATATCTTGCAGACAGCATTTGGTTCACAATTGAACCTGTGAATTGATTGTATTTCTTGTTCATTTGGTACTAGTTGTACATGCAGTGCAATATATTCTTGAAGAGTCTTCAGAACTACATGCATTCTTTCCACAGAACAACTTGTTTCACCAATACTAATTATCCTATATGATAATATGACCACCATCACTGTTGAGATGTTGGTGGGAGACAAGTTCTCTGTTGAAAAGTCAGTTGGATCCCATTATGTTTATCACTCAAAATTAACATTTGTTGTAAATTTTGGTGTACCTTTTTGCTGAATTTTGGATAGTCTGACCCAAAACATTGTAAGATATTTTTGCCTGAAGTGTCTTGCAATCAGAGATGCATGCCATTAAAAACATAGATTTGATTGCCAACTCTCATGATAGTTTCTTCTTTAACTAAAGCCAATACCTGAATACATATCACAACATTCTCTATTACAATGATCTAACAATGGATGATGTGTACTCAAGAATTCGAATGAAAGATGATGTGGAACAAGCGTAAAAGAATCATTTTTCTATTTGCAATTCCCAAGTAAACTCTTATTCCTTGTAAAATAKATACATAAAGTAGCGAATCATAGACTACAATAGTTATGGCTTCTGGAACCATTCTCCTTTTTCTCTGTCAATGAATTCAGAGAAAAAAACTTGAACATCATCCATTTCACCGAATTTTTTCATAAAAGATTCGTGATCATCTGGTTCTCCAATGCAGAATATGCTAGTCCCACTTCCTGACATCATTACGTGCTTAAATCCTGACACCTTCAGCAGAGATTCTTTGAGTTCTCCGAGTCTTGGTACACATCGAAACGCTGGCGGTTCTAGATCATTTACGTAATATTCAGCCGACACATTTTCAACTCCCTCGGCATCTAAGAAAGCAGGCAGCAGCACATCATCTGGATCCATATTGCTCAACTCATCATAATCCAGGGCTTTGAAGACAGACGGTGTAGATAGGCCGACATCCGGTTTCACTATGCACACCTTTGTTCCGGTCGGCAAAGGTGGATCGATAGGCGTCAAGATTTCCCCTCTTCCGGTGCAGTAGGCTGTACCTTGACTAAGGAAGAAAGTTATGTCGCTTCCCAACGCACCCGACCATTCGATCATCTATAAATCGTTGGCARAGTCGTGGTGAAATATGAAATATTAGAAAAATCGACGTGAAGATTATAAATTGATCAGATGCCATCACRAACAAATTTTCGGAGCAATTCAACAGCAAGGGCTTACTTGTTCCAAAGATGCCGGTCTACCCATGAGTTCGTTCGCACCCCACATGGCAGTCGCTGCATTGGCAGAACCGCCACCCAAGCCGGCTTGGGCAGGACATTTCTTGATCAAATTGGTCTTGAAATACATATTCACACCTGTTTTTTCCCGCATCAGATCCAAGGCTCTTAAAACCAAGTTTGTCGAGTCAACCGGGACACCAGGCATGTTACACGTGAACTCGTCGGATCCCTCTCCTTCGTCGGCAGTTTCCCCCAACGGCGTCAATTCGAGAGTATCGCCGAAACCGATGGCCTGAAAGAGACTAGCTAAATCATGGAAGCCATCTTCTCGCTTTCGAATAATTCGTAGAAATAGATTAATCTTACAGGGACTGAAGAGCTCGAGTGTTTCTTGGTTTTCCTGCGACGATGCCGACAACGACGATTGTCTGAAGACATGATTGGGTTCGACTACTGCGAATCCTTGAACCGAAGACGTAGTGGTCAAAAGTCCAAAATAACAGCACCAGAGAATAAATGATGAAATCAGATTCGACATTGTTTGATGGAGCACGTTGGTTGTTTCGTTCGACTAGAAAGCAATTCTTTATTTTGTTCTGTGCGAATGAGAACTCAGTGTCTCAAACGATTTTTAACATGGTAAATGAATCTTGAATCCTTATTGAACGGCACTTTTGTTCAATACGCAGAAACCGATCATCAAGTGTGAAAGGTGATGCGTTGGAATGTGTTGCCATTGAAGTTGGACGCAATACCGTAGTACGTTCTTACGGTACGGTACTACGATTACAAAGCAGAACGGGAAGGGGATAGGGGAAACTTTAAATTTTATGGTCGAACTTTTCTGATACATGCGTGCTGTCTACGACACAGTTTAGACTGTGTACAGGCAGGAGAAGACTGTAACAAAGATCCTCAAGGCTCTTGCAAAGCATGGAAGGGAAGGGGGACACTCATTGTCATAATAGCTGRTTGATTGCTGCATATTTTTGGTCTCTTCTGCTCCTAATAACATACGCATCATTGCTTCGTTGCTTCTTGTTGGACTGGATGCTGGTGTGTTGCTTTCTTGTTGCTTCTTCACTGAACGCGGTGCTTGGACTGGACACGTTGCTTTGATGTTTTGTTGCTTGGACTGGCTGAATGCGTTGCTTGGTCTGGATATGTTGTCAACGTGTTCTTTTGCTTGGACCCGTTCCTTTGCTTGGACTGACTGGATGTGTTGCTGTTTTTGACGCTTTCTTCTTGTTTGGACGCGCTGCTTGCACTGCTGCTGGAGAGAAGGCTCCTTGTGGATTGGTTCTCTGTGTCATTGTTGTTGTTGTTGTTGCCATTGTCGTTATTGTTATCATTTTATTTGTTAGTTGTCCCCCCTTACATTGAAAAAAAAGGTGGTGGTGCTGGTGCTGGTGCTCTTGCTGCTGATGATAATGCTACTAGTAATGATAATGCTGCTGACAATGCTGTTGTGGTTCAGATAAATATTGCTCTACTAGGTCATCAAGGCAGTCTTTCCTTTATGGAAGGTC
>CAACVS010000301.1:7235-23065 GCA_900660405.1 Pseudo-nitzschia multistriata | reverse complement strand
TGCTTGGCTTTTCCTAAACCTATTTATAGCTGATTACACCAAGGGTGGTCTTGTACCAGATGGTTTTCCACGGACAGTTGCACTGGTTAAAGATAATGATGATGGTACAGTAGATGTGGGCCCGGGAGGTTGGAGCATTCCCAGTGGGTACAGGCGGCTTTGTGATGATGGATTTGTGGCACTGGAGTTTTATTATTTTGTGACCCGAATAATGGCATCCGTCAGCCCAGGCAGAACCGACTTCAAGAAAAGGCAGGCAGAGAATTTGATTAGTGAAATATTCACGGTGACAGATGAGGCTTTCACTCTACTATTCCTTCACAATGAATTTCATCTTTGGCAGAACAATATTGACATAAAGGTGCTAGGAAAGGACATTCCAAAAATTACAGCAAAAAGATATTGTGATCCATCAAGTGGGAAAAAGGAAGGGTGGCACAAGCAAGGAAGAAAACTATATAGCTATTTGTGCCAAAAGGTTGAATTGCTACGCAAATGCCCAGAAACGGGAAAGGACTTTGAAAATAAACTCAAGGAAAGGTTTCTACTTGAAGCAGGCATATCAGTGGGAAATCCTAATGGCAGCAAGGGATGTGTATTGGATGATGATGATGATGATGATGATGATTGTGATGATTTCATTTGTCCTTCTATTTGAGAAAAGTTGGAGCAGTATCGAAAGGGCAACCTTCCTTTTGAAGGGGTCTAGAATGTGTGGTGGTAACGATTTTCGTTAGTACTGTTAGCAGTAATATGTAGTGAAGTTAACATAATCCATACATATACATATATATATATATATATATATATATATACACATATATAAGAATCACATTGGTTGGGCATTGGATTCTTTGATTTTAATTACGGAAAATAAAAAACCGACCCTTCAGAATCTGAACGGGAACTATTTATTCCAGTGGGCAACTTAAGATTTCGAAAACTGAATCAACTTAATTCCTGTACGTATGAACTTTGAAAATTAAAAACAAAAATATTATTCCAGTCATGCTGCACCTCAAGAATTTCGAAACAAAATTTTTTAATCTAGTCACCACACCCTCAAGATTTCGAACTGAACAATTTATTCCAGTCACGACACATTCAAGATTTCAAACCAAACAATTTATTCCAGTCACTACACCCTGGAATTAAAAAAAAAATGAGCAAAAAATATAAACAACAAGCAAGCAGAATATTTGTTATTGAGATTACTATTTCCAGTGACAGGGTACAGAAAAAATAAAAAAAAATATAATATAAAATGAAGGTAGTGAGTCGGGTTACGAATTTTTCATACCGTGTTATTTTCCCTAACAAAATGGTGGTACAGACAGGTACGGAATACCAAAATATACAAGTGTTGAATCTTACCAAAATATACAAGTGTTGAATCTTGTAAGTGTTGTCTCCACCAACACCAAGTGACTCCTGCATTGCACACTGTAGTGACAAATAAACACTATTTAGAATCTCATTTTTGGATTCTTCAAATGCAGCAATCACATTGGCAATCAAGAATATGTCCATATTAGAAGACCGCTTCTTGTGCTGAATGCTCTGAATATAATTTAAAACTTCCAAATCAAGAACATTGAAGTTGGGACTTTTTGGTGGTTGGGGCTTCACAACAATATTCCAGTTGTTGTCATCATGAGCTGCAGCTGCTAGTACAGCTGCTCTGTTGTTAAGTGTATGAGGCTTTGCATTGTCTTCCTGGATGATAGAACTCTGAACACCATTACCTCTGGGGAACTTCTTGTAAATGGCTGGTAGAACCTTCTCTATCATGAAATAGGGTGGGGTTCAATTTTATCTCTGGGGGAATTTATGGAGGATCTCTGTGCTGGTCTGTATTCCACAAGAGGCGGCCAAATACCAAGCTTTCCATCAAACCAAGTATTCCTACTAGTATCAAATCTGGGCCTTGCTGTTGTGCGTAGAAATATCACCTTCTTGATGTGCTGCTTTCTTGAAGGTTTCTTGTCAACTGGTTCAAGCTCTTCATCAAGTAGATATGTGTTGCTTGTTACTTCCTTCATGAAGAACAGTTTCTCATCAACCTGTACCTTTTCATACATTGGCTCAAACACACCATTGTTATCAATAGGAGGAGGAGACAGAGCAAAATGTTTGCTTCTTTGTTTAGGAAAGGCTTCAATGTACAACTGTATCTCTTGATTGTGCAAGCTGGTCACCACTGGAATATTGATTGCTGCCAATAAGGTCCTTAGCTCTCCTCTTTACTTGTATGGAATACTTCTGCTTGTTTCAAGAAGAACTGCAAGGTCCCTTGCCTTCCTACCACACTTGGACCTGTTGCTTGACACATCACCAGCTGGGCACAACAAGAAATTCAGTGCTTTGGTCATCACGCTAGAATCAAAGATTCTTGGTAGTGGCTGTTGGCTCACTACTACAAAGAAAGAAGTATGCACTCACATGACATTTTGGAATCCTTGATTTGAAATTTCTAATCCCAAATTCCACCAAAAATTAGTACTAGTATTAGTGAGAACCACCAGCAATTAGAAAGGCAGGGGTTAAATAAATTTCCACATTCCAAATTCAGCACATGTACTAGCGTACCACAGCAAATCAAGACCCATCATTCTTATTCCCTTGTACCCAAATAAATACTAGTAGAGTAGTATGTTGTCATAGATTCAATTTATATGGTGGGAATGACCTGCCATTGTGATAATCAGTGACAAGAACACCACTACAATGTACCAGTGGTCACACTACTACTGTGTGCAATAAGCAAGAGATATGCATTATGAAGTCTGATGTGGAATCCTACTAGGATTCCACATCAGACTTAGCACGCCTGTAGTACAGGCATGCTAAGTACCTGATTTATGTTCTAGTAATAGAGGGATGCTAGTAAAAAGGATTGACACTGATCACTACTACTGCTTAAACCTATCACTACTAAAGCACCACCACCAGTTTCCTGCCCCCCCCCTACTAGCTATCCAGAGTCCTCAGTATCCAGCACCAGCGTCCTCAGTATCGGGGGATGCCATATCAGTGACTCCTTCATGCTCTCAGCAGCTCAGTATACTCTTTACTACTATCAGCAACTCATATCAGCATACTCTGTATCAGCAACCAATCTACTTTTTTGGATGTGAATTGCATTAGTTTATCTCAAGTGCGCAAGCTGGATTGCATGGGTTCAACTACCTTATGCAACTATCAAAGGGTACATGAAGTTTTAGGGCCAAAATGTTGTCCATCATTTGTACTTTTGTACACATAAACGTTTAATCCATCTCAATTGGTAGCATCACCACTAAATGGTATTCTTGCCTGTTATCTGTCATTCTGTTGATTTTCATCTACCGCATTGGGTCGCTTGTTTTGATTCTTCTTACTCTATCGGATGTTCCGTGCTGGTGGTGCTGTCTCTTTCTTGACCCACCCTGGCCTACTCCCCTACGTTCCCAGGCACTCAATGTGGCAAACTTCTTTGGAAGATTTTTCACAGATGCTCTTAGAGCGCTGCAAAAGGATTCTTCTAGTTTCGCGTTATCCACATTCCATTTTGATGCCCCGAAATCGTTTTGTAACAATATAACAGCTGTGTCCCATGACGAAGGCCTAAGGTCAGGATCTGCAGCTTGCTTACGATTCTTTGCAAATAGTGGCTTTGTATGCTGAGCACCATCGTAGAATGCATGGTCAGATGCTTTAATGCAACTCGAAGCCCGTACAAATGCAGAAGATAACAGGTTCTTTACAAACTCAATACCTGCGCCCCAATTTGGTACGATAACCAAAAATGAAAGAGGCCCGCGATTCTGATCGCTCAACAAGCGTTCAAGTTTTGTTCCCATCGCAATCATTGTTTCAGGAACGAACGGAGGGTTTGCTTCGAATGACCCCTCAAAAGGATCAAAGGCATCGTCGTCAAAAAAGGATCCCAACGAGCCGAATCGCGTTTCTATGTCCGGAAAAGCAGAACAGAATCGTTCGTAACGGCAATTGAGGGGACTTGCAAAGCATTCGATTGTGGTCCCCAAGCCCATTTTCACCGCGGCATCGAACGCGATACCTGGCACCGCACACTGATAACCCGCTCCTTTCAGTCCTTCGTATCGAGCAAGGCAACAGTACAGACTTTTTTGGAACACGATTCTTTCGTCATCAGGGAGAGCATTCATTGCTTTGATTGGGTCCTCCTCCTCTGCTTCATGCAATTTATCATTGCAATCAACGGTAGCATCGGTACTAGTTTTATTATGAATTTTCCACAATCGCAATAGTTTTGACAAATGGAGAGATGACACAGTTAGATATGGTCTCCTTGGTTTTCCACCGGGTCCACACCTCATGACGTCGTAAATTCCCTCTCTTCGCTTTCCATTGAATACGATATTGCCGTCCCCATCTGGATTACTCTTGAATACAATTGCTCGTTGTGCGTTGGTAGCAGAATCATTCAACGAAGAAGCAGCTCTTTGCAGCGAAACAAGAGCTTCCCGCAGCGACACCTGGCCTTCATCGCTTTGGTCGTCTTGGCTTTCAAGAGCTTTCTTCATGCGTTTCGTGGCCTTTTTGACCACACGACTTTCGTTCTCTATCTTCTTGCAAATCGTTTCCAAATCTTCGTTTGCCCCGTCCCTTCCAAAAACCTCCATAGCTCTGATCTGCTTCGAAGCTTCCTTCGTCATCTCCTTCGCCACAATACTCGAGGCCTCCCATGACGGAAGAGTTCTGGAGAGATCCCTAGTCAAGGCCTTGTCCAGCGCTAGCATTCCATCGTTGCCATAGAGATCGGAGGGAATGATTGGGTCGTCCCCCGGTTTACGTCGCAAAGCTGCCCGCCCAAGCCAACGTTCGAAAGCCAGGGTTGGAGGCTTTGTTCGATCTCCGTGCTCGGAACAAAGTGTGACCAATTTATGACGCAACTTTTTCAATGCCATCATGCGAGTAGCATCCTCTGCCGGATCAGGAAGTTCTATTGGTTGTTGCGTGTCTTGCGTGCCGATTCCGCCGTCGTCCGTTCCTTCGGCAGACGATGCGTTTCGGATGTGTCCAATTCTTGTTTCCGATGCCCAAAGTGGCATCTTTTGTTGCTTTTTTGCTTCGTGACTTTGAAAAGAACCTTTAACGTGCCGTTTTCGATACGGATAGAGAAATGCAGTTTTTGGTCAACGAAACTTCCATTTTGAACGGATTGATTTCTTTTCTTCAAAAGATGAATGGTTTTGGAGGTTTGGCTTATTTTTTACTACGAAGTTTTGAGAAAATTGCCGGAATTGTGAGGCTAAATCACGAATAGATAGTGAATAAACTCACTCTTTATTACACACCGCAGTATGCGACTATGGAGCCACGTATACTTCGCAGGTTTTGAGCAACAAGTGACTTACCTCAGCTCATCAACCCATCATCCATAGTAAGTCTAACCGACAGCAGTCTGATTTATGCGAATAGAAGGAGCCAAGTATACTTCGCAGGAATACTGTATTGATGATATTCTAATCGATTTGGTCGAAGATCCAAGATATGGATGGCCTACCGTAGTACTTGTACCGTGGGGTACCAGGTACCGTACCAAGAACTTCTACCTCTTATCTGACGGGAAAACGAAGCAAAAAACCTTCAACATCGGACAACAGAACAAAAAATATGAACATTTACCGGAGTGGAGAACGCAACGTCTTAGCCATTGTAATACGCCTCTACGAAGACAACGAGAAACAAGTCATCATTAGGGATTGAATCGCAACAACCCAATATGGTTATGAGAAGCGTTCGGTTGTCACTGTCCTCCTTCGGATTCGTCCTTTTTCTTTCTTTGTTCTCCATCCGTTCGACAATCTCGTTTCAAATCTCATCAAGTTCAACGAGGACGTCTCCCGCATCTTTCGATTCCATTGACACAAAGAGCGTGAATTCATTTTCCTCGCCTCCGTCGCGATCCAAATCATCAATTGGTCTGTATGGAGTTGTCAATGACGCCGACGAGGACGTTGCCACCACCGACGATGCGGCGGACCGGGACGACGGCACCCCGGGTTTGTGGGACGCTGCGGGAATTTTGGGAACGGCTGCGTCGATCGTGGTCCTGCGGTCTGAGTTCGTCCTAAAAACCACAGGATGCGGTCTGCCAGCCGGTCCTTTTGGAATCGTGGGAGCCATCGAAGGCATCAGTTATCTGGGTGTGGTGGCCACCTGTGCTGCCTCGGTGGTGGATTTGGTAGCTTCGGAGGATGGTGCCTCGCGTCCAAAGACGGTTGCAGGGCGCGTTGCCGCAGCTATGAGTTTCGCGGCCGTTCTGGTGGGAATCACTGTTTTGGCCTTTCAGTTGACGGATTATGGGTACATACCCAACGCCGTCCCGATGGAAGGCGGAATGTGTGAATGATGGAAGGAGTTGTCCGGTTGCAACAATGTAACAACAATGTAACAACAGTGTAACAACAATGTAACAACAATGGGCATCGCTCAAGTCAACTTACTTCCCCCCGACGAGTCAGAGAACAATCCCTTGGGAATAGAGCAGAGATTCAATGAGAGCCTTTTCATTGTCATTCATTTCTTGCGGTGCACCTCAAGAGGACTCTTCGATCAAAATATGCAATGATTGGCAAAGACATTCGAATTCGGCACTTCTCAAGTAATAATGGACAGCAGCAACTGAGGTGGTGGTCCGCCACACTAGTGCTGGAAGCAATAGCTAGTAGAGCAGTACTCCATGCATCGTCAATGCACTACTAGTAATTCCTCCTCCTCATGTGAAGTGCCATTCTTCAGTGTGCCTCTGTGCCAAACTGCTTGTAGGACTAATATACAGTAATACTAGGTACTAGTAATAATAGTTCTAATTCTGACTTTTTTCATTGTAATTTATCTCTGAAGAGTCCATCAATCATTCAGATTCGTTCTGATTCTTGTTGTGTTGATGGAATTTTATCGATTTTATCGATATTGATTTAGAATGCCTTCTAATCACCAATGCGATAGAAGATAATGATGTACTTACTACTACAAGTAGCACTAGTTTAGTACTGTCTCCTCTCATCCGGTACAGGTAACAAACAAAGCTACTTTTTCCTATTTTTCCAATTTCTACCGGTACCATTCGTAAGAACTATGAGTACGAGTACGTAATCACAACACGTCACGGCTCACGGCTATGAATTTGAGAGGGAGCGAGAAAGAAAAAATGTTTGCTTTGAATGAATCATACGTACGTACTTCAGTAAGGTACAAAAACAAATAGGAAAAGATGTGAGGCACTTTCATAGAATACACGTATCATTCGATCGACTGTTAACCATTCTGGGCTGGATAATTAGATCAGGAGTGCCTTCAGTGTCGTAGTGGCACGTATCTGTGAATTATAATGAGTGCCTCGAAGCAGAATCTGAACCTGAACAATAGGAGAATCAAAGACAATGGCTACAGGAATAGTTTAGCTTCGACAACGAGATGCGCCAATGCCGTGATGTTTGCGGTTTTGGTCCTCTTGGCAAACAAGCCAAGTTTCTCGCATGGATTCTCCCCAAACTTTTCCATCGCAACGACTTATCGTGCCGATACGAAACGTATCGCGCGCACCAGCAGAGCCGACAATTCCCACTGCGCAAGCCTGGTCCCGTCAGGAACCGACGCCAACCGATTCTCCACGAAAGCGTCGAACGACGGCGCAACCAACCGCAACGGCATTCAGGCATTGCACGCAAGCAGCACCTCCGAAAACGAGGATCCACGCAAGACTAACGAGGAAGACACGGGCCAAAAAATACTGGGACTGGCGGTCCCGGCACTCGGAGCCCTACTGATCGACCCGCTGCTGACGCTTGCTGACACGGCCTTTGTCGGACGCTTTGCCGAGTCTCCCTACGAGTTGGCGGGGATGGGATCCGCCTCGGCCCTCCTCACCTTTGCCTTTTACGTGTTTAATTTCTTGTGCACCGCGACGACCCCCCTCGTGGCATCCAGGCGGGCCTCCAAGGACGAAGCGGGAGCCCTCGCGGTGGGAGGCCAGGCCTTGTCGCTCGCCTTTGGACTAGGCAGCGTTCTCGCGGTGTCTCTGATCCTCTTGCAGGGTCCCTTGCTGAATCTGATGGGTGCCGGCGAGGACAACGCCTTTGCCTCGAGTTTTTTGACGATCCGGTCCCTGGCCGCTCCGGCCGTGTTTTGCATCTCGGCCTCGACCGGGATTCTTCGTGGGTACCTCGACACAAAGACCCCCATCTTTGTGCTCTTTCTGGCAAACGCCGTGAATTTCGGCCTGGACGTGCTCCTCATCGCCGTCGGCGGCCTCGGGCCAACGGGAGCCGCGATTGCCACCACCACGGCGGAGTGGATCTCCGCCCTGCTGTTTTTGTTGGTTCTGGCGGGAAAAATTCCGTCCGCCGACGGAGAACTGGGAAGAAAGGAACCCACCGAAGCCGCCGAACAAGCCACGACGCTGGTGGTGGCACCGTCCCTGTCCATTCCACCCTGGGAAGAGGTCAAGCCACTGATCGTCGCCTCTTCGGCCGTCTTTGTGCGGTCCCTGGTCCTGCAGCTCTTTCTGACCACCGCCGCGGCGCTGACCACCCGAACGGGGGACACCACCTCCGGCGGGAGCGCCGGGGGGGCGGCCTTTATCTCTGCCCACCAGATCGCGATCCAGCTGTGGATGCTGTGCTCGTACATTTCCGACGCCCTCGCGGCCGCGTCCCAGGGCCTCGTGGCCGACGCCCTCGGCCGAGGCGACGCTCCCGCCGCCCGGGACATTTCCAGGACGGTGTTTGCGTACAGCTCGGTCCTCGGATTTTTGCTGGCGGGGGCTCTGTACGTTGGCTTTTACTCGACCGATGTTTTGGTGGATGGCTTTACGTCGGATCGGGGAACCCAGGCCGCGCTGCTGGAAATCGCCTCCCTGCTGGTGGTGTCCCAGCCCCTGAACTCGCTGGTCTTTGCGGCGGACGGGGTCCTCCAGGGGGCCTCGGAGTTCCCCTACCAGGCCAAGAGCATGGTCGTCAGCGGAGTCGCGGGATCGGCCTGTTTCCTGGCCCTGCAGTCCACGGGCCAATCGGACAACCTCTTCAACGTCTGGTCCGCGCTGGTCTGCCTCCAGGCGATGCGCGGGATCACCTCGGCGGTGAAGATCGTGGACGACGAGGGCCCCATCCGGCTCAACGCCTCGGAGTGAAGGGGGACGCCGAAATCGGAGGAAACGCAACGAGTCGAACCGACCGTTGCACCGAGCCGGGCCACAAACCAATCCATCGGCATCGCACACGCTAGCTAGACCAAAACACGATGCCGTTCTTGCCATAGAATAGAATATTATAGTAACCCGCCTAAACGATAAATTCAGTCGTTGTGCTTCTCAATGACAAACAGTAGCTACTCGAAACACAATACGAGAAACACACGCATGAAACGACGCCCCGGAGGATACGGTCGGTCACTAAACAATTTTTGTGTACCTCCGGCACAAGACGATGGTGGGGCTCATTTCTATGCATGGGTTTACCTTTTGTTTATTTAATTTACTCGAACAAATTACGATCCAGTTTTGTTTGTTCTGTGCTTTGTTGGATATCATTTCTGTGCTTCCAACCGACTCGATTTCGGCACTGTGCCACAACAGTACTGCTGCACTCGACTATCAATACCGTGCATACAACCTATAGATTGCTGCGCTAGGTGTCTAATGGGATCGCTTGTAGACCTTGGCCAGGAACTTCTCAAAGACCGTCCACGGGACCCCGGCTGCCTTTAGCGTTTCTCCGGCCGCGCTGTTCTTCATGGCCATGATCTTGTCGTACGAGTTTTGCTCGTAGGTCGCGTAGGTCTCCTTGAGACCCAGCTCGGTGTAGAGCTCCTTGATCTTGAGTTCTTCCGGCGAGCCGACCTCGCACTTTCCGTAGTGCTCGTCGAGGAAGGCCTTTTGCTCGTCGCTGGCCAGCTCGTGGTAGGCCTTGGTGAAGAGCCACCCGCACTTCTTGTCGGCAATGTCCGTCCCGATCTTTCCGAGGACTTCCGGGGTGGCGTAGCAATCGAGAAAGTCGTCCTGGGCCTGGAAATAGACGCCCATCTCGATGAGAATGTCCCGGGCCGCGTCGTAGGCGGCCTGGTCCCTGACTCCCGCCAGCGTCATGGCAAAGGCCACGCTGAGGTAAAAGCTGTAAAAGGAGGTCTTGTACTTGACGATGAGTCCCCACCGCTCCGGTGTGAGGTCCTTGAGGGTGAGGACGTCGCAGAGCGTGTCGCTCAGCTGACCGAGCTCCGTCTGCAGGGTGGTTTCCATCATGAGGTCCACCAGCTTGAGCTGCAAGTCCCCGTCGTGGCCAAAGTGTCGCTTGAGGATCTTGAAGCAAAAGGCCTCGATGGTGACGGCGTCGTTGATGGCAATGTACCAGGCGTCCCCGAGCGTCTTGTACCAGCAGGGCTGCCCCCGGCGGGTGACGGAGGAATCCATAATGTCGTCTGCCACCAGCAGCCAGGCCTGGAGCCACTCGATGGCCCACCCGAGCACGGCCAGCTGGCAGAGTTTTTCGTTGGTGATCTTGGATTCACCAATGATGGCGACCCCGCTCTCGACGACCATGAGCCCGCGGTTCATCTTTCCGCCCTTGACCGTGTGCTCCAGCATCTTGCGGAGCCACTCGGTCTCCCGCTTGGGTAGCTCGTAGTTGGCCGGGAGGTCCTGCAGGATTTCCTCGATCAGCAGGTCGCAGATTTTGGTGAAGGATCCCTTGGGGTCGTTTTTGTAGTCGTACTCGGGGTAGTCGATCGGGGTTGGTTCGGAGGACGTTTTCGTCCCCACCGTGGCGGGAAAGTCGGTGGCCTTGGAGGCCAGCAATTTGTGATGGAAATAAGCGGCGGCGGCCAAGCCCCCGGCGGCAAAGGTCGCCAGGGTTCCCACCCAGCCGTTGTAGGGGCAGGACATGGAAGAGGATGGTGGCATCGTGGTAGAATGGAACGAAAAGAACGGATGGAAATGGACTGGAACGAGATTGGTCCAGCGCTGGATCGATCGATCAAAGTTGAATAGCGGCAGTGGATGGGAAGAAAAGTTGCTGGGTTTTAGGAATCCAAACCAAACTCGTACGCGGGGTTTTTCTTTCCAGTTTTTGCCAATGAGAACGTTGTTTTGTGTTTTGTGCTCGTACTACGTAATCGTACTGAGAGAGCAATGCTCGTACCGTACATACATTCCACTACTCGTACCCGTAGACTCTACGGTGGAGAGGAGAAAATGACCTTTCCTCAGCTCGTTCGATTCGGTCGAGTCCCGCGGGATAGAGATGATTTCGAGATTTCGCGCCAATAAACGAACATCACGCCTGCAAGAGAGCTAGCTAATGCAGCCAACATCTCACCGTATCAAATCATTCAATATCGTACCGTACGGTAGCATTCGTCCGGTCGCACGTACGTACCAGTACCGAAAGAACGCACCGGTAGCAAAGGATCGCAAAATCGCAGTCGCAACTTACTCGAAACGAAAACTTTCTTCCCTCAAAAACGAGTACGAGTACATACTCGTAGGTACTATTCGAACCAGCTGTCACTCCATTTTCCTGGAACGAGACAGTCCAATCGACCAAACCTTGATCTCCAAAGAGGAATAGAGCGAGAGAGCACAGCACCGCCAAGGAGGGCATGGTGGGTGCGAGCCAGTCACCGGATTGCGTTCGCAGCAGAGAATCCCAATCCCAATGCCAATGCGACAGCACCACTCCACAACCGCCGGCAGCACGATGGCGATCCTTCGGCGAGTGAAAACCTGGCTTTGCGGTTGCGGCTGGTGCTGCTTCCTGCTGTTGGCCATCGACCTCCCGTTGCGCGCGGCGACGCACACAGCGGATCCGGCGACCGGTTCCAATTCCCCCCCCGGTCCGGCCAGAAACGCAACGAAGGCGAGCGGAACACACGAGCTCCCGTTTCTGCTGGGCGTCACGGTGGACGCCGCCCGGCACGAGTTCCCGGTCGACTGGCTCCTCTCCTTCCTGGAGAGCGTCCACCGCATGGGCTTCAACGCCCTCCACCTGTCCCTGAGCGGCGACCAGCGGTTTGCCTTCCGCCTCGAGGGGGCCACCGGCGGTGCCGGGCCGCGGCTCTCGCCGGGGGACCTGGGCCTCCTGGCGGAGCGCGCGAGGTCCCTGGGGGGCATGGCGATCGTCCCCGGGGTCTCCCTCCCCTTTTTCGCTGCCTCGTGGGCGGGCGTCCTGCCCGGGACCTCCCTTCTCCCCGACTGCCCCGAGTACCTGTGCTCCCGGGAACGGGCCCGCCCGATGATAGGGACCGACCTCCCCCTCGACCTTTCCCACCCCGGGCTCCCGGCCGCGATCCGCCGCGTCCTCGGAACCGTTCTCTCGGCCCTCGGCGACCCGGCCTACCTGCACCTGGGCCCCCGCGGAAGCGAGGACCGAATCAAAGACCACGGATGCTGGAGGGAAGCGGAAGCGCACCGGGCCGGGGGGAACGGCGATCCGGGGGCAGCGATCCTCCGCGACTACCAGCGGTTCGAAACGGCGCTGGAGGAAATCCTTGCCGGCGGCCCGGGGCATCGGCCGGTGGTGATCCGCGGCGGCGGCGCAGAGGACGCCGATCAACCCCCGCCGGCGGCGGGAGGGGAGCCTTTCCCGACGCTGGAGGAATACCGGGACCACCGACTGCCGCTGGCCCAGGGCCAGAATGCGTCGTCGGCTCCGCTTCGCCCGTACCTGCTGCAACCGAGGGAACTCAGCATGGCCACGTCGCTGGCCAAGGACCACCCCAGCGGATGGGAGGTCTATCGGAAAACCCTGGACGTTCTGGACGCCCACCGATCGAACCTGCGGCCGGACGAAGCCGGAGCGGGATGGTCCCCATCCCCGTTTCGGGGATTGACGATCTCGACCGAAGCCATGCCCCCCGCTTGGTTCGCGCCCCGGAACGTTCTGGGACGGTTGCTGGCGGTGTCTATGGCGGTGGGCGACTTTGCAGAGCCGGGAAAGAGCACGCTGGAGAACCGAGCCGGCTTCGAACGGGCCTATCGAGCACGATGCCGTGCATTGTTTCCGGGGGACGATGGCGACGACATTTCGGCACCGGTGCCTTTCTGCGACCGTCTCGGAGGATTGGCAGGCGACGAACACACCGATTCGGCACCGCCGCATCCTGCCGGTCGTGCCGAGGGTTTCGAAGCAGATCGCATAAAACACCTAGGGGGGAAGAATCATCCGGTTGGGGACAGCGATGCAAAGAAGCCGCCCCAAAACCAGGAAAGGATCGGCACGGAGAGGGAGTACAAGAGCTATTACATGGAACTCTGGAAAGACTGGGCCAACGAAATCTGTCATCGCCTCACGGAAACCAAGGAAGCACTGGAACTGGTGCCTCCAGCTATTTCCTTTGTACACTCGATCCAAGACCAGGCCTTTGCTGCCTACTGGCGTGACGACGGACCCCAGGAAGAAGGCACGTCCGAGATCCAACCAGGTGATGCGCTGGCCGGATCGGTCATCGAACCTCCGCACGTGGATCGCAACGAAAGGAGACCCCGGGATCTCGCTCCACCGCGATCGCCAAACTTGATGCACGAGGTTTTTGGAAATATGCAGGTCCCGTTTCGTGGCCTCATTGTCGATCTAGTGGACCACGTTGTGCCGCCGAGGGTTCTGCAGGATTGGATGGAACAAATCATGGTGCCACTGGGACTCAATACGCTGCAACTGTCACTGATGAATCGCTTGGGGTGTGCGCTTCGCCTCGGGTCGCTGGAGGAATTGTACCACCTCGTTCCCAAGCCAACCACCGAGCCTCTGACCGACGGTGTTTTGGAACAGATCGTTGCGGCCGCGGACCGTCTCGGAATCGAACTCATCCCGGAGATTTCCGTCACCACGCAGGCCTTAGGCTGGTACCATGCCGGGGTCCTAGTGGACTGCCCCAACACGTTGTGCACCTCGCCCGGGGGTGACATCGCCACCGACGTCAACCGGGGGCACCTCCTCCCCCTGGTCCTGCACGTGATCCGAAGACTCCGGGGAATCTTCCGCTCCGGGTCCTTCCTGCACCTGGGCAGCGACGAGCGCCGGTCGAGCCAGGCCTGCTGGATCGAAAGCGGGAGGGTACCAAACTACGACGCCTTTGAACAAAGGCTCTCCGATCTGTTAGAGAAGCGCGACTGGTACAATGCCTCCAGCATCCTGCGATGGGAAAACAAAGAGGGTGTTGTCTATCCCAAGCGGACCGGATCTATCACCCACTACCAATACCAGCGCAAGGACGATCCCGCTACCAACAAAGACGACTATTCGGCAGCCTTCGATTTTGGGAGTATTATCATCACCCCAGAGAAAGATCCGTGGTTGGTATACGAAGAAACCAGGCATTGGGTCAAACGTCGACCACGGGGCTTGCTTGCCAAGATATCGCTGAAAGATTATGAAGACCTTGAACGTTTGAACCAGAATCACGCCTCAGGGTTGTTGGCCTTTGCTCTAGGATGTTCCTCGTCGGCTCCCGTCGTGGCAGACGCTCCCGCACTGGAGAAATACATTGGCGATCTCTGCAAATCGAAAGACTCTCATCGATTATGTCGTTTCGCTTCCGGAAAGGAGGCAGCGGACGCCCAGGTACTACAAAGTACTAGAAGCACCACCCCCCGTGGGTCGTTGTTGTGTACGGCAATGACGAGGTCGGTATCTCGCCATGCGATGCGGTTGTCTAAGTCTACGACAGGTCTTGCAGAAAACAGCAGCGTCACCGAGGAGAAGTGAAGACAATAACATGGACGTGGTAATATTATTTCATCGGTGCGGTCCATTGCAGGCATATACTGCTTTGATAGAACACAAAATACAATGAATTACAGTAAAGTATTTTTTATTCATAAGAACGGAGTATGTTAATTATTTTAATATGCCCAAACTTTACGAAATCACCGCTACGTACCACATAGTCCTAGAATAACTTAAAGCAGAGCTAGAGGGGGCGAAACCTAAGATTAAATGCTACGTGTACTTACTGAGTAAAGTACTGTACTTCGTGCGGACTTGGTCATAGAATACAACACCGAACGAAATGTTTTGTAGTAGTTCCTCCAAGGGGTCATAATTATGACCCCTGATTCCTCCGTCACTACCGGTGCCGTACCGGCCGGTTCAGTACGATAGAACTAGAGTGCTAAGAGTTTTACATTCGGCAGGACAGTTGCCCAACATCGGTTGGAAAGACAGAACAGAGTGGTAGCATAATTTTTTGGTGGCACGCAGCAGCTCTTCGCCACCAAAATTTTCGAGATTTCGAGAAACATTATCAGTATCCCCTTGAAACACCAATAGTTGCCATTTCTACTTGCGAGTAACTGATTCTCCTCAGCTCTCTACAGAAATGTGGGGATTAAGACGTCATCAGAAAGTGGAGAAGAAAAAGAGAGGACGCACAGGCCGACCGCGGGGTGGAAGCAACAATGCCTCGTCTTTCTTTTCCCGCAGAAATGTTCTTTTCTTTTTTTTTTCCTCCATCCTGATCTTTTCGGTTATTTCGTTGCACACCCAGCTGAATCAGTTCTCGGCATATGGGCAAACAGATCGCGATCAATTGATATCGCTTCCCGACTTCAAACAAATGAAATCATCGCCGGCGAAAATAAGCAACGAAAAGAACCAGAGGCATCTACAGAAAACCAATAATGACCGAGAACAAGTCAACCAGGAGTCGAAAGTCGTTGTCAAGAACCTTGCTACCAAGAACCTCGGTGTCAAGATAAAAAGCGTTGAAAGTGATTCCGACAAGAAAGGAAAAGGCGAAGATAGCGTCGCGGACGACGACGACGACCAAACGATGGATGACAACGCTGTCAAGATAAAAAGCGTTGAAAG